>VDFB02072021.1:0-89744 GCA_007258455.2 Sequoia sempervirens
AACTAATTTAGTGTTCCAAATGATGTGTTAGTAGGTCAAGTCAAGGTTGTCCTTGCAAATGCACCTCAAGAAAGTAGTAAACAACCAAGTAAGGATGTTAAACCTCCTCCATTTTATGTGTCTTTCATAATAGGAGATAAGTTAGTTCATAACTGCATGTTAGATTCAGGGGCAAGTAGTTCTATCATGCCCAAAAAAATTGTAGATAAGTTAGGACTGAAATATCAGCCTCTTGAGAAGGGAGTTGTCCAACTTGATGGGACAGCCATTAACACTGTAGGTGTCATCAAAGGTTTAAGCCTTACCTTAAATGCCTACCCCAATTTTTCCATCTCCTAATAAATTTCAGTCATTGACTTACCACCTCACTTTTCCTTATGTTTGTCAAGAGACTTCACTACCAAGATAGGAGGTTATTTGTCATCAGATTGGTCCCACATGGTATTCAGAATGAGATATAGGAAAAAAGTGGTCATTAGATCTAAATTACTTGCCAAAGATCACATTGAACCATATATCCCAAGTGTTGTTAATGCTAATTATGTTATTTTTTATGATAATGAGCTTGTTGATGCTCAAGAACTGCAAGCAGAAAGTATACCAGGCATGCTCTTAAATGAGTGGGTAGCAAAAAATGTTATTGACAACCCAAATGATAACATTGAGGAGACTGATTTGGGTGTTTATGTGCTGCATGAACCTAACTCAGTGATCCCAAACCTCAAAAAAAATGTGGAACAGTAGTTAGAATAGCAAGGTGACATATGGAAAATGTTCTTTGAAAGTTCTAGAAGCAAGAACAGTGTTGGTGGGGGTGCAATGCTTGTGTCCCCACAAGGTGACAAATACTACTCTACTTTTAGATTTGATTTCTCTTGTACTAACAACACTATTGAGTATGAAGGTTTAGTTCAAGGCTTGGAGTGGGAAAGGAAAAGAGGGATTGGTTGTTTGCAAGCTTATGGTGACAATGAACTGATTGTGAATCAGGTGAGAGGTCTGCACATCACTAAAAATGATGTTTTGAAGTCCTACAAGCACATAGTGTGGGACATGGTAGAAAAGTCTGATGCTTTCTATATACCTTGGAATTTCTACTGCTCTAAATGTGCAAAACAACTAAGAAACATGAATAAAAAAATACCAAGGACACCTCAAGATTAGCCAAAAGAGTGGTTCAATGAAAAGAAATGCAAATAAAATGAAACACAAACACTTTTACCTCCCTTGTTGTTGATACCTCTTTGATTGGCCCTTGCTTGGATTGGTTGTGTGCTCCTTAGATGATGGATTGAGTGACTATATGCAAGATTCAATATGCAAGATGATGAACAAAGATGGTTGAATGATTGAAAAGGCTTGAGGATTCAAATGGACAACATGTAGTTATCAAAATGCAAATTGGCAGCATGTAGTTATAAGATGGCTAAGTGTTGAAAATTCCCTTGAGGGGGTATTTATAGGAGAATTTGAATTCTCTAGAGAATTCAACAGTCAAGATGCATCCAACAAGGTCAAGATGAAGGCTATGGTGGGACACAGGAACCTACAAGCCCTCCATCTTGTTTAATGTGAAAGGAGTGAAGTGAGCGAGAGGATAACAGGTGGAGATGAGTTGTCAAGAGGGTACATGAGGTGGAAAAAGGACATGCACCTTGGGGAGTGAGAAGATTTTCCTCAAAAAGGGATTTCTTGTCCCCAAGTGGGAGTGAAAGGGACATTTGAGAAATTTTGGAATTCCTCAAAAATCTATATGGGAAAAGGAAAGGTGGTTGGGGATATAAATGTGAATTAAAAATTCACATTCATAGGATGATCTAGAGGATAAAAGGTGGGCTCCAAAAGGTGGGACTTGGTCACATGTGGAGATTGTGACAAGTCAGGGTTGTCCCATGTGGAAGGATTAACTGACAAGTCCAAGGTGGAGTCACATGTGGAGATTGTAACAAGTCCAAAGGTTCTAGAAACTGGAAGAATGGAATGTGAATTAAAATTCACATATAAGGAGGAATCTAGAGACAAATAAAAAGGAGTTAAAATTCCTTTGCTGGAAATGATTAGAACTTTAATTAATTAGGTAATTCTTAGAGATAAAATGAGTTAAGGAAATAACTTGCAAAAGTTGGGGGATGTGACACATCCTAATCAAGGATTAGGCATGTGCACATTCTTAATGAAGAGATTAAGAGATGGATTAGGATTAGATGAAAATGACATGTGAGGAATTAAATGTAATATTTATTTAATTTATTTGATAGAAAAGGAGGATTAAAGGGTAAGGTATTTTAATTATTAATTAAATACTTAGGGATTAGCAAGATGAATATTATTAATTAAATAATAGTAAATATTAGTGCTTTTCAGGATAAGAGGATGTTTAGATGAAAAGTGATAAATTTGGATAAATTCAAGTGTCAAATTTGGATGCTCTAACTGTCACGGTTTTCTATTCCTAGGGATCAGAATAAACACATTGATAGATTGGCTACAATAGGTGCTCAAGTTGATATTCCAAGTGAAATTAGGAAAGAAAAGTTGTAGCCATAGGCTGGTCCCATAATAATGGGTTACAGTTTTTTGCCAAACTTGACATTAAAATATGGATTTTTCACCAGATATTCACTTTCTTACAACTATAGCAACTAAACCATTAAGAATTTGAAGATGAATCAAACTAGTTATTTGTTAGATCTTTTGTGTAGATTCCAATTATATTTTTTAAAAAATTAAAAAATAAATTGTGAATCATTTTATGTAATTTTTAATAACTTATTTTTTCTACTAATCAACATTTTTAAAAAGTGATGTTTACTTCAGACCACATAAATTTTTTTATAGATAGTATACAATTCTAATTTTTCAAATTACAAAATTTTCCACTGATATCTCTACGTGGATATTTTTCTTTAAATTTTTGTTGCATTTTTTAAAATTAATTTTCCAAATTGAGGTATTATAATTTGGATAGGGTGTACTTGGTCATAACTTTTTCTATTTATTTGAATTAACTTATTCTTTTTTTGTTGGAATAAGGACATCAATACCTAGTGCACATGTATTTTTTAGAATTTTTTTTCTCTATTTTTCTATTTTTTTTTATGTGTGAAACAAAGAACTTAATGAGTCTATTTAGAGAATCTACATTCTACAAAGGAAATATAAATATAAATATAATGTCAAATTAAAATTATGAAATTATACTTTTGGGAAGCTTATATGGGCTACATGCTTTAAAACATAAGTTTAAATGATTCATTGATCACTAAAAGGAAACCAAATCAAAAGGTTTCTTATTTGGTAGGTGTAGAGACTCAATTTAGGTATGGTTTGGATCTAGGTTCTATCCAAGAGTTCCTGATCAGGGGTTTGATCAGTCCCTCTTTAATTAAAATCATTTAAATGGAACCTTTAAAGTCTTAAATCATTGTATTTTCTAAAAATATGTGATTTCAGGAAAAAATTAGGATGTCCCAAAAATTTATAGCATGATTGTGTAACCCCATATGTTAAGATAGTGAAGTGAACCCTACATTCCAGATAATAGATTATTGTGATTTTTTGGAGTAGTAGAACAAGCTTTTATGCTACAAGAGGATGAATTATGAATAGTAAATCAAGACAAGATCAAGCAGCAGTATGATGATCAGATCATCCAATTGAGGTCTAACAAGTTTCCCAAGGGTCTAGTCACCTTGAAATCCATTTTTAGCACTAATGACCAATTGAAAAAGAGTAAGACCAACATGCCAATCAAAGAACACTTGAGGAGCTTGAAATTTTCAAAGGTAAGCTCCTTAAAGTTGGTAAAATTTTGTTCACATGCAGATAGGAAAGCTTTCATTATTGTCAAGAGTTTCAAGATGTATTTGCATGGGAATATTTTAATTTAAAATTTTTTGATCCCTAGATTTCCCAACATACCATAGAGCTTGAGCCAAATGAAAAACCTTTTAGGAAAAAACAAAGGCCTTTAAACCCCAAACTTGAGCCTCTTATCTCATTCAAAAGGTGAACAATTTGGTTTGAAGTTGTCATTTTCAGTCAAGCATACCTCATGGGTCTCTTGTCTAGTTATGAAAAGAAAAATGGTGAATTAGGCTTTACATGTGTTGGCTTTACAGGGACCTATTAAAGGCCTCATTAAAGGATCATTATCCGTTGCCCTCAATGGAGTAGATTTAGCAAATTGTAGTTGGTTCAGAAAGATTCTTGTTACTTGACGGTTATTTAGGTTATAACCAAGTCTTAGTCAAAGAGGAAGACCAATACAAGACTACCTTCACCACAAAATGGGGCACCATGGCTTATAAAAGGATGTCATTTGGCATGTCCAATGATGTTGGTGCCACATTTCAGAGGGCAATGGACATGGCATTTCAAGGTTGATTTACAAACTTGTACTCGTTTACCTTGATGATGTAACGATGTTTTCCAAGAAATTTGATGAACATATTGTACATCTAAAGCAAGTATTTGAGAGGTGTAGGGAATATGGTACATCCCTCAACCCCAAAAAATGTTTCTTTTTTTTCCATGAAGGAAAACTTTTAGGACATATTGTGTCAAAACAAGGGATCACCATTGATCCAGAAAGAGTAAGTGTCATTTTGGATCTACCTTTTCTCATCCATAAAAAGGGGCTACAAAGTTTTCTTGGTAGAATTAACTTTGTTGGAAGGTTTATTCTTGATATTTCCAATCTTTTGAAACCACTAACTACCATGTTAAAAAAGAATACAAATTTCAGCTAGACCAAAGAGGCCAAGCACAATTTTGAAGTTATAAAGTAGGCCTTATCAGTAGCTCCTACTCTGGTAAACCCAAAATTTTCAAAAGACTTCATTTTATATGCTTTTGGTAGCATTGACATCATTTCTGCAATGTTGGTATAGCAAAATGATGCTAGTTTAGAACAACCTATTGCATTTTTTAGTCAACATTTAGAAGAGTATGAACAAAGATATACTTTTGTAGAGAAACACATGCTTGTTGCCATCAGAAGTCTGAAAAGGTTTAAACCCCTGATTTCTAACAAAAAAATGCATTTAATGGTTGCTCACCCTAGTGTGAAGGAGTTCTTGTTAAGCAGGGACCTGAATGAAAGGAGGGTTGGTTGGATTACAAAAGCTATGGAGTATGGCATTGACATTAAGGTAACAAATCTTGTAAGGGGTGAAGGGTTGTGTGAAAAACTAGCTACATGAGCTAAAAATAAAGAAAATACATAAACATAGGTAGTTTTGGTTGTTGATAATGAACTTACAGCTGATGCACTAGCAACAAATGCAGGTTGGGTGCAAGATATGACTCACTTTTTGCAAACTAGTGAGTGTCCACTAGGTTTGGATAAAGCTAAACAGAGGTATTTAAAAATACAGTCCATTCCTTATGTGCTAGTTGGTAACATTCTTTTCAGAAAGGATCTTAATGGTGTCCTTTTAAGATGTATTGATCAACATCAAGTAGATAAAGTACTTCATGAGTTCCATGATGGAACTGCTCGAGGTCATTTTTCCCTAAGAACAACTGCATGGAAAATAATGATAACTTGCTATTATTGGCCAAGATTTTTTAAAGATTCCCATGCTTGGGCAAGAAAGTGTGTAAAATGTGTCATTTTTTTCATTTTTGTAAGCAAAGAGAAGCTATCGACTTTACCATTGCAGCCCATTCAAGTAGAACAACCCTTCATGAGATGGGGTATTGATTTTATAGGTGCCATTAACCCACCTTCAAGTGTAGGCCACGGGTGGTTACTTACTGCAATTGATTACTTCACAAGATGGACTGAAGCAATGGCCTTGAAAGAAGCCAACGAAAGTGTTGTTTTAAATTTTTATGATGATTTAGTAACCAGATTTTGGGCACCTGAATCAATCATTTATGATAATGCTTTGGTGTTTTTTGGATTAAGAGTAAGTGATTGGGCTATAAATAATGGTATTCACTTGAGTACCTCATCAAATTATTACCCTCAAGGTAATGGTTTGGCTAAATCAACTAATAAGAACCTGATCAAAATCATCAAAATGATTTTGGAAGATAACCAGAGAACATGGTACAAGTTAAAATATGCCTTGTGGGAAGATAGAATAACCCCAAAAAGATCCATTGGAAATTTCCCTTATATGCTAGTATATGGTAAAGAGGCAAGGTTTCCTTTATTTATTGAGCTTCCAACTCTTGAAATAATGAACCAGCTTGAAATGTTTGAAGAGGAAGATCCAATGGTTGTCAGATATGCATAGCTCATGGAGCTAGATGAAACAAGAGATAGAGCCATGAAAACAATGGAGCTACATCAACTCCAAACAAAGAAGGTTTTTGACAAAAGAGAAACACCCAAGGTGTTCAGAGAAGGAGATGTTGTCCTTAAATGGGATGAATTAAAGAGCAGGCATGGAAAGTACATCAAATTTGATAGTATGTGGAGTGGCTTGTTTGTCAATACTGAGTGAAAAGAGCACAATTCCTTTCAACTATCATCAATGGATGGAGAATCTCTACCTATCCCAGTCAGTGGGATACACCTCAAACTCTATTTTGAGGTATGATCTAAAATATGCCTTGTACAAATTAGAGTAGGTTTTGTTTCCTCTAAGTGTTGTTGCACATTAGTTAGATGTTTTTCCAGTTTTCCCTAAGTGTTATTTTTGCACAGTTAGGTGGTAGTTTTCTTTGCCTTCTGGTGTGTTTTGAATAAGTTTTCAAAGTGTATCATGCTAGTTTAGTGAGTTACAGCTACATACAATGTTGTTTTCAAATGGTGTTAGCTTTTAGATGACTATGTGCTCAATGGATAAGCTTTAGGCAACTGGTCAAGATGTTTTGTAGGCAAACATATAGCAGACGTTGCCAAAAAAATTACCTGATGTTTAGCTTTTAGTGAAATCTGATAACTTGGTGTTTATTCTTTTGTGTTTTCATTTAACATTAAAAGATGCATTATATTCTGCTAAGTTCATTAATATGCATAAAAAAGATCGTCAAAACAAATTGCATTTATTCCATTTTTGTAATTACAGACAAATAAGAAAGAGATCCAATATGTATTTTCAAATGTAATCTTTATTGATAATCATGAGCGTATAATGTCCCTCACAATCCAAGGGACTTGCTATTCTAATGATTATAAAGAAGAGATTATATATACGCATATAGATAACATAAAGAAATTGCATATAAAATGAAAAGGGACCCATCATTTCCTAGTGGAATGACGAATCTCGTTGGCTTCACCTTCCATCATCTCAATCCTTCTCGTTGCTCTGCTTCCATTTGGTCCTAGGTTTCCTACATTGGATAAAACATTGTTGTTAGAGCAATGAAAGTTCCCTAATCAAAATATATGCAAAACATCCATAAACGTGTAATTTGATGTCTACAGGCATTAAAATAGCAGCATACCATAAGTGCCCATGAAAACAAGAAAGGAGTAATCAAACACACCTATAATATGCTTTGTTTTTCTAACTAGTTTGTTCCTTGTGCAGATTTAGGAAAGCCTTGTTACCTGTTCTGACTCAGCTAATTACAACATATGGGGTGAAATGTGGCTCCCACAAGGGTACAGCTCAGCATGTTGCCCTTTGATGTTTTAAGAAAGATAGGAAATTGAGAAACTTGATCAAATCAATGATAATCATGCTATTGATGCATTAAATCAATATGGAATCACACCAGTTGATCAACTTTCATTATCAGATTCAAAATATGCAACACATAATGTGAGCTATCAAGAAAGTCACACTTCATCTTTTCACAATGAATCAATTAATGTTCTAACATCATGTCAAAAGGAAGGTACATTTTTTTGGACATGTCTTTCAATCATCTAAAGTGCATCCAATATCCATTTTATTAAAATAAGTAAATGATTTTATAGATGCATCAAGTTCAATTATGCATCTCTTAAAATAATGAAGAAATCAAATCATGCCTGAAAGCATCATGAGTCATATGGGGCGACAAGAAGGAACAAAGATAATCATGCATTGTTGCATGAGATATACTGCCCAATTCATCTCACTTCAACCCTATTGGACAGCCACACATCACCTAGGATGGTGAGCTTCCAGGTCAGCAACACAAATGACATATGTTTTCCCATTAAGATTAAAGTGAGGAGATGGTGTTTGTTTGTTGCACAAGACCAACAAGACTTAGATGTTTGTGAAGACCAGGTAACAAAAATTTGGGGACAGCAAGTAGTTGTTAGGGAAACCATGAATATTGGGGTAGTCCTAAAGAAAAAATGCATCCTATAGGACAACAACAATCAAAGAAGCATATGGGATAGCAGGAATCAATGGGCAGCTCTTTGTGTGACAAGAGTCAACAACAGAGTAAAGAAAAACATGGTGTCAAGACACATTGAAGTCTACATGAACTCAAAGAACTATACACTACTCACATTGAACAAATAAATGATCATTCACTCAACAGAGGTATGAAGCAGTTATTTGATGCTATAGGACAGCAAGGTCCAGAAGATAATGTATTTTAGAATATAATGAATAAAATGAAAGATCACATCATGATATCAATGCATTTCAAACAACAATGTCTTCTAATGGAGTAGCCCCTAAACATTATCATCAAAAAGGGATATGTAAAGATAATTCATTTAACAAAGGATTCCAACACTTGAACATTTGAAAGCATTACTAACAATCAAGAGATGCAAGATAGTGTAGAAAAATAGAGCTCACATTCAAATGATCTGCCATATACATCAAGTAACCATACCAGAGGAAACAATGTTAAAAGATGCTCAATTTGAGAAGCAAAAGGTATTGAACATGTTTTGTCTTGTATCTAGGATAAGCACCTTTCTTTCATATGTATTGTTTCTTTCCAAATAGTTAAGTGTGTTGTCGCCACAATGCTTTTATTTAAGAACATAGCATGTGTGTTGAACATGCATTATCAATTGATCAGTCCCAAAGGATATAATCTCATGGTGATGGGATGGGAAAGCAACTAATGGAAAAAAGAAATCGTTGTTTTTACAAGATCAATTGAAAAAATGAAGAATTGAGACTACATTCAAGATTGCTTTTATCTTTTGTAACATGGAAAGTCTAAATGCAATAACAAACTCACTGGGGCTTGTGAGAGCCAAAGGAAAATCACCTGAAAGCATAATGATGGTTTAAGACCACAATAAGGAAACACACAAATCAATTATGTATGTGGCAGAGCATCCTAGGTGTCAAAGCACAATAATGTAATGGATAGTGAACAATGATCTCACAAGTGGGCAGTAAATTAGGTGTCCAGGTTGCACATGTTGTTGGAGTTCAGCCATTGGATACCAATAAAGGATGCAATGAGTATAACACATTAATGTAATACATCATGTCTTGCATTATTCTTCAATGTTTAATGCCAAAGAATGCTATAGGAGTGCCATGATTGGCAGTATGATCCCTTCCCAACTCATTGCCAACTTGGAGTTTCAATACAAAACAGGGGTCATGTCTACATCTATGGTGTTGAAATTTCATGATACTATTCACAAGTGGAGCAAACATGCATGACAACCTTGCTAACCTCACAAAAGCATATAAATATGAAGCTACAATGGATTACAAGTGGGACTAGAATTTAAATATTGCATTTGTAAAATACAAATAACTTGTCATGATAGCAACCCAGTAAACAAATCAATATTCAAGCATGTGTAAACATGATGGGCAATACATAGCTACAACCATGGTAGAGTAAGTTGGATGCTTTTGAAAAGCATTGGGAAAAGGAGCAGTCATATGATGATCAAAATGCCCTCTCATAGTTATATCATGTCATAGATTCAATAACTATATTTGCAGAGAATTATCAATTTTTGAATCTATAAACAAACATTTGTTGCAATTTGAAAAAAGCTTGTTCCACTGTACACAACAATAGAGTTTTTTTTTCAGAATAAGCAAATTCAAAGTAAAAGCAATGAGGGCAGCCAACTGTGTTGCAAACATGCTATGCATATTAAATGTAAAGAGAGGGAAGTTTACTAAGTATCATATTTACAGTGATACTCTGCAGTCAAGCAATGTGTAAGTGCCTAGGAGACATATGAGCATTAAGTAACACTCCTAAGGCTAGATGACAATGGAAAAGTGCATGATGATCTTTCAAGTAATAACAAGAATGCAGAATCAGAGAGTAGATCTTTCATCATTCTAAGGAATTATAGAATGGGAAAGAAATGAATTTTCAAGGAGGTATACCTATACCATGTAATGGCATTAAATCATGTGGAAAATTGCATTCTTTAGGGGGTTTTTATTTAAAATAAAGTGGATGCCAAATAATCTAAAGTGATATATGTGTTTTGAAGGTCGTGGCTGGAAGAAATCATTTTTTTCATGAAGTTAGGAAACCCACTTGTGTTGTGTCAAAATTGCAAACACATAGGTGGAAAAAATCTCTTTTTTATTTACACATGACAAAACCCATCTGGATTTTAGCAAAAGTGCAATTATAGAGACATTAAAGGAGAATAATATTGAGTTTCTTTTTTTAGAAAAGAGCAACAAAAATATTCAAAAGCTAGCTATCTCCTCACAGACATGGTCTAAAAAGGAGGATTTCTTCACAAGATCATAGAACCCACTTGGGGTCTTATTTCGAATACAGAATACAAAAAATTGGGAAGTATTTTTTCCCCATAATGTGCAAAATGATATATCTCTGAGGAAATATAAGAAACCCACTTCTGGGTTTATTATGAAATACAAAATGCAAAGGAAAGGAGGGGTTTGTTTCTTTAACACATGGTAAAACCCATCTGGGTTTGAACTAAAAATGCTAATGAAGAGGTATTGAATAGATTTAATGGAGAAAATTTCTATAGAAAAGCATGTAAAAACCCCAATACTTTCTTTCATGGCCACGGCCAACAAATCATTTTCTTCTCAAAGCCAAAAAACCCACCTGGGGTTTGTGGAAAAAGTTGCAAATAGAGAGGTATTTAAAAATCTATCATGAAGATTTTTGAAATAAAACAAAAGTATATGAAAACCCTTATCAATTATTCGTGGTCATGGCCAGAAGGTTCTTTTTCTTCACAAATCATGAAAACCATCTGGAGTTTGGTTATTTCAACTTGAAATATAGAAGAAAAGGATAGTTTTGTTTAATTTTGACAATGGAAAAGCCTCCATTCAAGATTTCATTCACTGAAATGAAGGAGAAAATCGCAACTTGGGTCAGGTAAAAAAGCTTACCTAAGTTTTTTACTCATTTTCCTTTGTTTATGCAAGCTTTTGTCACTTAAAAGGCCTCCATTTGAGCTTCAAAGCTTCAACAATGGCAGCTAAAGCAAATGGAAAAAACCAGAGAGAAGTTCTTGGTCGTGTCTATTTAGCATGAAATGGCCTTCAAAGATGTGAAAAGTACAAATTTGGAGTCAAGAAATGCATTACCTTCTATTTTCTGAGAATTTCATCAGGAAATATGCCAAGAAACCAGTACAAAACACCATTTTCTATGCACTCTAAGAAACCCCATGGTGGTAGAATGTCGACCTCTAGAACCTTCGATGCACAAATGATGGGTTTCTTTTTTCTTTTCCATATTTTGTTTAGGGTTGGAAACCCTATGGTGGAGGCCAATGGGATTTTTTCCCTTGTTTTAAAAAATTGAAACACATTTTAATGTGTTATGTGGGTCGAATGATCAAGTTCAAAACTTAGGATTTTTTCCTTATATTCATATTAAACACAATGTGCCTTGCTTTGAAATATTCTAAGTCCCCAAACCATGTGTCTTTGACCTTTGAAATAGGTAATTCCTTGAAATCTTTAAAATGTGCCTTCCAAGGAGTGTGGAATCCCTTTATGCTCATATAGGCCGAATTATGAGCCTTTTGTTTGCCTTTGAAAATCGGGAGGGTTGTTGACTAAGTCATGGTCATGTCATTTTTTGATTTTTCAAATGTAGAAGTGAGGGTGGTGAAAATTGAGCAAATGCCTTGGAGTAGATTTTTTTTTAACTTTTGCTTGAATGCTTTTACAAGCATTTAGTGTATCATTAGTTTGCATTTTTTCAATTATAAGGCATTGTTTAAGTGAGTTGTAAATCAGTTAAATTATGATTTTTATTTAATGCAAATGTAAATGTAATCCAAAGAGGTGGTGGGCCTCTTTTTGCATTCTATTTTGAAATGTAAAGTAATTTGTCTAAGTGATGTTTTATAAGTCACTTAATCAGGTTATTATTGTTTTGAATGAAAATTATAGTCTTTTATTATGCAAAGGCACTAAAGGTGTGATTCAAATGGGTTGAATACATGTGTGAAGACCAATGATGACTAGTAGGCATGAGGGATGTGTGAGAGGTTGTTTTGATTGATTTTAGAGGAAAAGGGGTTGTCTAGAGGCATTTTTGTCACATTTTTAGTGTGACTATTAGCTTGGCTTGACCTTGCTTCATGTGGAGGATAGTTTGGAGGGTTTATAGAAGGTTCTTTTTGACCTTTTCTGCTACATCTAACCAGAATCTTCTAGATGGACTTGTGTGAGAGGAGTTGGTGGTATTTTTCTTAAGTAACTTCAATCTTTGTTATTGAAGTTAGTTCTTTCTTTCCAACAGAGTGATAGCTTGGATTTGGAGTTATCTTTTTCAGTAGGAGCAATATTGTAACTAAGATGGACTTGTAATGACAGTTGAGTACTTTGAATCAATGAAATTGAACATTTACCTTCTCATTTCATGTTTTATTGTGTGTTGTTAGTGATTGATCAGATTATTTGTGAAATTTACATTTCCTTGTAGTCTTGTCTCATGGTTAAGCACCTATTTAGTAGAAAATGGATTGTTACAGGTTATAAGTTTTGTTAGTTAAAGCAAGTGTTGTTAGTTGTGAAATCTTGTTTTCCTTCTAAGAATTCTGCTAAAAAACCTCCTTATAAATTACTTATGTGAAAATGCATGTGAAAATGAGTTGTGTGAACAAGGTTTTATGTCATTGTCTTTGAATGTGAATAGGTTGTTTATAGGTCTTAGTTTTTTGGTGTATCACCCTTAGTAGTTTCAGTCAATGTTCACTATTATGTAGCATTAATGGTCAAAGTAATAATAATAATTACATAACCCCTTCTGAGAGTAATTATACTTATTATGTAGCATCCTCCAAATAAAGAGTTGATCATGTCTTGTAATGTTAGTGTTATGAGTAATTAAAATGAGGGGATTAGCCTTATGCCAACTATCACAATCACAATCATAGTTAAACTCAAAGCTTTCTGGGCAAGATGGAAGATGATTGTACAAGTCCTGTTAAAGTTGGAAGATGGCACTTGTTCCTTTTCTTCACATCTATAAAGCTCATACAAATTTCCCACAGAATTGCAGAAAGCCAAATAAACTACACCATATGTAGACCTTTGAATGGATTTGATTATGCCAGCAATCACAATCATAATTGTAGTTAAACTCAAAACTTTTCAAGAAATATGGTAGATGATCATACAAGTCCTCTCAAAGATGGAAGATGACACCCATTTCTTTTTTGCACTTTCATAGACCTCATACAAATGTCCCACAAAATGGTAGAAAGCCAAAGAAATTACACCATGTGTGTAGACCTTTGAAAGGATTTTATTATACCATTGTAGACACATAAAATATGCATGCACTTGATCCAAATTTTACTAACACCATTCTCTTTAATTAAATAAATCAAAATTTATTTAATTAAGTCTAAAATCATTATTCTTCTCATTCTTGATTTATTTAAATCCTAAAATCTAAATCGCAATGTCAAATCAACTAAATCCTATCTTAATTAATCAAATCCTGATTAATGCTAATCTTAATCCATCAAATCCTCTAGCTTTTGCAACTTGCTCATGAATATCATTTTAATTGATTTATTAAATCTCATTTTTCATTCAAAAAGGCATCAAAGCATGGAATATTCCTCAAATTTGAAATCTTGCCCAAAAAGGACTTGTCCACCAAACAAGGCATTAAAGGCCTCTTACATGTCCTTTTCTTGAGCCAAGTGATATTAACTCCATCTTTCATCTCATCTTTCAAGCCATCTTTTGAATTTCAAATTTCCCCCTCTTCGCATATTGCCAAAAATGTGCTCCATCTCTCTTCAATAGCATGTTGACAAGTGGTGCTTTATCATTGGATCATTTTTAGTCCCACATCCTCCATATCTTTCAATTTTCAATCCTTATCTCTTATAAATAGAGGCCTTCTCTATTTGTTTGGGGAGCCACAATCAATGTAAAAATCATTATGCTCATTTCTGGAGGAGAATTGGAACAAAATTTATCATTTTCATATCAAAGATCATCCATTTGTCATCCATTTTTATCATTTCTTACCTAGGTTATGCAAGAATTTCATCAAGGAAGCATCCAATCTTCATCAAGTCATCACAAAGCTTACAAGGGATTGGGAAAGGGCCATTTACCACATCAAAATGGCACAAATTCCCCCATGGGATTGAGTGTTTGCATGCTTTAATAGGATTTAATTTCTTTATTTGTTGTGTTCTTCATTCATTTCCTATTTTGAGCATTGTAGATGAATTTCATGGGGAATCTTAGTTCTAATTTGCATATGGATCTAATCTTGTGTTCGTTTGCTATGTTTGTGCAAGTCTAGGATTGGGGTTCACATTTTGGCACTAGGAGGGAAAACTTGAAGAATCTAACATGTTTTTTGGTCAAATTTTGTTGTTTTTTGTGTTTCCAGGTCAAACAACACCGCTAGAAGGAATTGTGATGCATTTGCAGTCTCTCTTTTTCCAAACAGCGCCGCTATCTTGAGTTCAAAGGGCGCCGCCTTTGATTTCTTGCCTTTGCACTCAATCTTAAAATGGTCGTATCTTGGTCATATTTTGGTCTTTTTCAGAACTTTTTTTTTAAATACGGTAGAATTTCATAAGCTATCCAATGGTGTAGTTATTTCTAAACTTTTATAGAGTTAAAATTTTCAAATTTTCACCTAATGTCAAATCACAATGAAACTTGGTCTAAATTTAGGTTTTTTATGCTTAATCATTTATCTAACCCTCATATCTTCTTGTTTCTTGATTTCATCTAACATTTGGAGCTTGTATTGTAGGTTTTAAAGGATCATGGAGCATGGAATTCAAAGAAAAATCATTATCACATCATTGTATCAAGTGTTTTTGAACACTTTGGGGAGCAATTATAATCCCACTTCTAAGGACTTTTTCATCTTCATGCTCTTTAGGACTCACTAATTTTCATTTGGGCTTAAAAAGAACAAAACAAAGGGATTAAAAAGAACCATAGGCAACTTACTAGATTTTGTTTTGGACTTGACAATTGAACAAGCAAATCTCACATTTCCTTTTAGTGCTTAAAAAGAATACAATTCTTTCTTTGAAGGATTAAAATGAACATGTTCCTTTATGTTTTGTAATCTCTTATCCAAAGTAATGTCATCTAAAATATGTATGCACTTCTATTGTGCCTCATAGAGATCTTGAGAATCAAAAGGCTTTTGGTGATATTAAGTTGTGTAAGTGATTACCTACACACTTCATTTTGGATGCTAAAATTGAACAAATCTTGCGAGTGTGAGTGGAATATATCATGTGTGTTCTCTCTTTGTTTCTCAACGAAGATTGATCAAACTATAGATGTATTTTCTTGCTTTTGTGTTAACTTAGAGGACCTTCCTTATGGGAAAAAGTAATCACCCAAGGGAACAACCCAACTGGGAACATGCTAAAGCCAAGCGACTTCCACCCAGGATATAAGTGTGGGTACTTGAGGAAAGGCAAGTATCATGAGGATTGTTCTGATGATAAGGGAAGAAATGGTCTCTCATTGTATGGATGATCCCCCATGAATGAAATGCCCACATTAAAACCCCTTGCTTAAAAGGCTAAAATCCTTATCTATTTGTTGGTGCAAGAATGGTCGTTCTAAAGCTGCCCCACAATTTTACAGCTTTTAGTAGAGATAAAAAGTATGCCATGGGAGATTAATGGGTACTAATGCTTGGTTGACCCGTAGAAGTGAGTTTCGTGGAGGGGAGCTAGTGTGGTCAAGCATTTAATCATCTGCTAAAATTAGTTGTAGCTAGATTCGTCCAAATGGGGATTCAACAAATATTGTCTCAAATATCCATAAGGTTGTGCATGTTCTTAAAATCAAAACACTTTGCTTGATCATAAACATTGGAAAACAAACATTCAACATCATCATCAAATTTCAAACCCTTTAGGGAGCAAATACCATTGAAAAAATTCAAGTGTTATTGCTTGTCCTAAGGATTCTATCCTTGGAGACTTCTAAACATTTGGATTTATATCTCAATTTGCTTGCTAAAGTCAACAATAGGAAACTTTTTCCTTAATTTCCTTGATTTCCACATAATGAACCTTGTGGGATGAAAATAAATTGGGACATTAGACATTTAGTTTGAAAAAAATAAGCAAGACATTAGATGTGGTAAAATCAATTCATTAATCAAGATGAAATCAATTGAACCCCACACATGTGCTTGTTTATCTTTTGTCTTATGGTCTTTTGAGCAAACATTGATCTTTTGGTTATAACTAATTTTTGGGAAAAGCATGTTCTTCAATATCTTGGTCTTGTAAATAGGGTTCTCCTTAGGTTCATTTAGGATCAAAATCAAACACTTCATCCATCCCAAACATCTATAAAAATCCATTCCACCAAAAAACTTTAAGAACTTTGGAAACATCACTGTCTAGACTTGGGTACATCCCTAAGCCAAATCAAAATCATCTATTTAGTTAGGTGTGTGTGGATGAATCCTTCCTCACATACTTAGTTAAATTATCACCTTTTTGAACGAGTTCATCCTAAGATAACATCTAACATCTTGGGATTCACAAAGTTCATTATCCAATCAAAACAATCAAAATCAAATCCTAAAGTCTAGCATTGATCCAAAGTTCCTAAAACTTCAACACCCATATCATTCACCCCTTTCATCCTTCATCTCATCATTGGCCCTAAATCCCTTATAGGTCAAAAAGGTCAAAACATAAGAAAAACATGGAATATAAACTCGATTCATACATCATGAGTAATTCAAGTCAATCAAACTATCAAATCCTTCCAATGCCAATTGATTATCAAACCTCACATTTATACAATCCATACATGGGATCATTATCTCCTACAAACCTCAATGCAACAACAAATCTTGAGTATTCCCAATCAAATTTTAGACACCTTTTCCTATGATAGATTTAAATCAAACTCAAAACCCCACAAACCTATCAGCCAAACAATCAATGCATAGGATTAGAAACAACATTATCCCTGGAAATCCATACATACCCAAAAATTGATATACAGAAGTACAGTTTACAAGCATTGAATAGTCCAAATTACCCATGAAAAGTAGCTTTGGGGTAAATATGTTTCCAAATCATACCAATGTTCAAATTCCAAACAAGATGATAATGACTCCATGTATTGATCCAAGTCAAGGTAACACCATGCAAAATCAAAGTTACCTAAATCAAGGCAATGTGATTCCCAACCACAACAATGTTCAATTTCAGCCTATAATGCCAAATTTGAACATCATCCCAATTCAGAACATTATCCAAAATCAATTTTTCCAGTCTCATTTGCTACCATATTTTCCTATGAGCAGATTAATTTAGAACACAGGTATGTAGAGGATCATGCATTACTTTGGGGCTGTATAAGTGTAAAAAAATTCAAAAATGGGTGTTAGACAGCATTAAATGTTTGAGATAAGTTATCTATATTATTTCCAAAAATATGTAAGAATAAGGATTTGTAGAAAGGGGTGAATGTAGTTTCTAAAATGCTAGGTTTGTTTAAAATAAATTAAAATCTATTTGGTAGAAAATTAGAATTTCAGTCATTAGTACTTAAATTTTAGGGAACAAATAAAAGTAGATTATTAAATTAATTTTTAACCATAATAAAATGATAATATTTTTGTAATGTTTATATATATAGTAGAGGGGCCTTGTCGGATGTGATGCATATTTTTTGTAATATTTTATGTATAAGTGGGGATATCATGTCCAGTGCAGTACATATTTTTTGTATTTGTTTCCAAGTAAATAATTAATTATAGTTTTCTTACAACTTTTAAAATACCAAAACTTCGTCTGTCGACCACCTTAACTTGGTCAAAACTTCATAGTTACTAATTTTCTTTTTAATCATTATAGTATGTGAATCATAGATGTGACATGTTTAGTTCAAAATGTAATCTGCGTTGAAAGTTATAGATGTTTTCAATCAGCCTATCGATCAGGACTTTAGTTGTAATTCTAATAGAAAATGAATAATAATTATTTATTAAATTCAAATTAAATCATAATTTATATTTTTGGAAAGATGAGAATCTCCTCTAAAAACCCTTTTTGTTTCATTAATTTTGGGTGAAAAAAAGTCGTCAGCCACATACCCCTATAATATTGCCACTTTTTGGTGCACCATGATCTTGCACATACCCGCCTATTGATATTTAAAAGAAAATGGCTAGAACATTTTCTATTCCCCTTACATTGCATTCATGTGTAAAAATGAAATAACTTAAAATATTACAAAGATTTAAATCATTGCATTTATACAGATGCATGAAACATAAGAAAGATTTTAGAAATCTTTTTTGAAAAGGTTATTTTATTGAATAGAAATATTCATTTAACTCACACAAGCCGTGAGTTTAACTTATGCTCATTCAATGAAAATGAAAGTAAACATATACATGAATAAGTAAATGAAGAAATGAATGTGCATATAGGGAAGATGACCAGTCATTGTCTGAGAATGACTAGTTTTGTCATGTCTTCTTGTCCAACTGTTGCCCGAGTTTACTTGTCTTTCCTAGCTCTTGTACTCCTATTTCCTACAATGAGTCAAACAAATGTGTTAGATAAATGCTCTAAGCAATGACTGATTGCATACCATATATGATCATTTACCTATACATGTATAAATTGATCCTAATCTACATTAAATAAACAATTATATCTTGAATGTCCTAGAGAAAACATTGAAGCTATCAAAATAGCACATCAAAATACACATATTTTCTAACTTGTTTGCTTCATGTGCAGCTATAGGTATAATTATATCTTTGTTTTGTCAAATCAAATGAGTGGGGTAAATGTGGCTCCCACGAGGGTTGAGCCCAGCTCATTATTTATGCACAATTTTTAAGTACATTTCAGTGCATCCAATGCAGATTACCATGTTTAAAAGTCTACAACATCAAATTTTGAAATGTAGATTGCAATTATAATATCACTGACAAGATTTTGCTCATTAAAATAGTGGAGGGATCATAAAGTCAGCCTGATCATTTAAAATTTTGTAAGGAAATAGTCCTTATAAGGAGCACAATGAGAAGCATATTTCAAAGACAAGCCTTCCTAGTGAAGCACAGTTGCAATAGAAAGTATATATAATGGCACAACATACCTTAAGAGAGTAAATATCATAAATAGGGTAGTCCTAAGCAAAGAACTCATAGGACAGCATGTTCATTCAGAAGGGTCTATTTTTACTCTGTTAGGAGTTCACATTGATTGCCAACAAGTAATCCAAGGTTTAAAGATGTTACAAAATTGAGTGCTTTGCCTAGGGAAGTCATTTTCATCATTATATAATGGATCAATGATGAAAGCATGCTATGGTATTCAAGAAAAAGGGAGAAGCCTATAAATACCTTATGATAAGCATGAATGGAGCATGTGAGCTATTACAAAATTTCCAAAGAGATCACAAAAATGAAAGACAATGATCTTGAATATTCATCTCATAAAGATTCTAAAGTAACAGCATGTAGAAATTTTATGCACAGTGATAAAAATTCATAACAACAGTGATAAAAATGAAAGGAATATGCTTGTAGAACAGACCAAGGCAGTCACCCAACATCTAGAAAGAAGATCTTCCTAAAATTGCTACAGTCATTCAATAACAGTTTTATGCTTGAGAAGGTCACATCTGGGGTGGTGGCAGTCTTTTAATGATTTCAAAAGGAAAAGTGCTGAAGTGTTTTAAAGGAAAGTGTTTTCATTATAGGGTTTAATGTTCCTATGTAAATCTCAGTTTGAGATAGCATTGAATGTCCCTGTGCTTTCAAGGGAAATGATATTGCAATGATAGTGGATAAATGTCTAAAAAGGTACTAAGACAAAAACATGCCCCTAGCATCAGTATAATAGGGATTCATTGTTCTATTTGGGGAAACTATTCATTTCATATTGGAAACTAATGCATGGTTGAGTAATGATGCAAATGGTCAATATGATGGAGTAAGATCATTAATGGGCAGGACATATGAGGGTAATAGTCAGATCAGCATGAATTTATTTCATAGATGTATAGGTAGTGATCATGTTATAAGGAGTAAACATCAGTTAAGTGACATGGGGGTAAAGCATAATAATAATTATGAAAAGACAGATCTATCCATGAAAAGACCCATTTTCTCAATAGAACCCTTGAATGCTTGTTGAGTAAAGCCCAAGTTCAAGCTCTTCCTCTAAAAAATGAAATATTTTCAAAGATTGAAAATAAAATTGCAGGTCGAGCCATAGCCATGCTGGAATATGCAAAGATTGTATTCTAAGTTATCAATAGAAGGTGGAAAGAGCTTCAAAACAGGAAAAAGGTTTTTTCTCTTTTATATATTTTTTTTGATATAGGTCAGAACACTAGAGAAATATATTCAAGCTAAAATGTCATAAGTATGACTGCAATATGAAGTATAGCGATGACCCATGAGTAATATGCATAAAATATAAAGCCTGTTGCCTGTATGAAACAAGATACAGTATTTAAATTTCTAGAATCTTGAAATATAGTCTATCTATGGTGCAGCCAAGGAGGTGAACCATAGAAAAAGTAAATAAAACACATCAGAGCTACATGGCTACAGTTTTAAGTTTCTATTCTTTAATTAAATGCAATTATAGGATGAAATGACAGAGATCTCCATGGAGGCCAAAGAAATGGGAGAAAAATAGCTTTATTTTGAGCCTTTTACTACAAAATAAAAGAGAAATGCATAGAGAATTTAAACTTCTACAAGAGAAATCAAATGGGAAGAGCACAAAATATAAATTTCTACCAATAAACTCAAAATTTGGGTCCTTTTCTCTACAAGAAAATAAATGCAATGAATAGTAATGCCTACCCAAGCATAAGAAGTCATTATCCATCAGAGATTATGAAGGAAAGTTTCTGTAGCTGCGAATTCTGCCAAGGAAACACTTGGTCAAACTCTAGAAAACCCTCATGTTGGTAGCCTCAGCTTCAATGGTGAAGCTTCAATGGTGAAATGAATGGTTTTATTTTTTATTTTTGTTTCCCTTTGTCTTTTAGGGTTTTCATAACTTTACATGTCGATAGATGACATTTTGACATTGTTTTAAAAAAATTGCAATATGAGTTTTTGAAACTCATGGGCTAAAGCTTTATAGTTTATGCTTTAGAGATTTTCAATATGTGCAGTAGCCTTCAAATCTTTGGTAGACTCAACTTTATTTATTTATCTTTATTTTTTGCATTCTTTATAAAGTGTAAAATACTTACCTAAGTGATCACTTATAAATCACCTAGTGTAAGTATTATTTTTAAATGCAAAATAGATAATAATTAAGCTTTCAACATATACCAAGGATAGAAGTGAAAGATATCTTTCCATTTACACCATGCCAAAGATTTAGGGGAGTTGAAGGAAGTTTTCAAACATAGGGAGAACATATAGGAGTCTTTATTCTCTTTGTTGGAAGGTTGGAGAGTTTTTAGGCCATTTTCATGTACCTTTATGATTGATTTGGTCAAATTTGACCTTCTCAAACATATGGAGGCTCTTTTGATAAAGTTTCAGTTACTATTTTTGGGGCTTTTTGAAGGCTTACAGGAATTGATGCTTCTTGATGCTATTTTGGTGGATCTGGTTGGGAGTTGGGATATATTCTCATTATATTATTTTGGAGAGGCAGTTCTTACTTGCATATTTTCTACTTTGTGACTTTTGTGAGTCCTTGGAGGAGAATATAAAGTTTTCTAACTCATTTACAGACATTGTATGGTACAGTTTCACCTTTGAAGATCAATAAAGAAAGAATTTTTTTCCTTCTCAGTTATCTGTTACAATGAGTGTGTTGGATGATTGAGGAATTTACATGTGATTTTTCTTACTCCTTGTTAATATGTCTCATTAATAGCACTTTTAAGCAGAGGAGGTGTGTATGTTCCAGGTTATAAGATATGCTAGTGATGCAAACAAATTTACCTGTGAAAGGAATTTATCATCCTTCTAGGACTGTATGTATTGTAGCTTTCTTATGAAATATTAATGCAATAGCATATAAGTATTGAGTTGTGCATGGTAGCTTGTGTTGATTGATTGAAAATTGTGTTAGATAGTTGTACAAGTTTGAACAATCATTTAGGTGTATCACAATAGGAATAGTTTTTCAGTTCATGCATATCCTTCTTCTCTTTTCCTCATTAATCAATAGTTTAGGTGATAACAATAGGAATTCAACCTTCTCCAGAGGTTGACCTCTTCCTATAAGTAACCCATGACTTTAGAGGTCTTCCCATGTTACACTGAAATGTTGAATTTCATATTCAATAGGGTGCAATTTTAGTAGATAACACTCATACAAACACCACAAGTATGCATTCCAAATATGCTTGAACAAAAACCAAACCAACTATATCAAGGGTGTCAAGATCAAATTGCTACACTTACCAAAATAGTTGATTCATTGTGCCAAGAGACATATTTACTCCAAATCAATGCACTCTTCCATTGGTTAAACCATGTCATCAAAGCGTTGAGTTGTTTCCACAACCACATCAAGAAAAATATCTCCAACAACATCAACAACAAACCCAATCACCCCATCTCGAAGATCAATGACCACATCTCCAAAATCAATCACCACAAGGTCAATTTAAAATCTCACGAGGAAAAAAATGAAAATACACACCACTTGGGAAACCAAATGAATTGGTCATGCAACAGTTGGTACAAGAAAATATCATCAAAATTCCCACCTATGAAAATTATCAAGAGCCCTTAGTGAAACCACCATGGTACAATGAAAACCACCTTTGTGAGTATCACAAAATAAAGGGACACACAACATCGAATTGTATTCGACTTAAAAATCTCATCCAAGACCTTATTGATAAAAAAATAATAGCTATTGAGGAAAATGATCATGTTGAAAATGTCTCTACATCATCCAATGAGTTAGAGGACATATCTCAATAATTTATTCCAAAGCATGATCAACATCTCTCACCAAAGTCTAGAAATGGTCCTTTCCAAGACATGTTGGCAGATATTGAAGGAATCTTCAAATCAACATTTGATCCAAGTCCACTCAAAAATCAAGAGGATATTGAGCCACTTCCCATGCCTACTAAAGATATCCAAGAACCCTTTGTAAGAAATCCATCCTTTGAAATTGAACCATGTCAAGAACTTGATCCAAAGTATGTCAAAAGCAATTCCAAAATTAATCAAGAATTTGCATCTCCAAGCTACTACAATGATGTAGTGGACACTCTCCTATCTATACAAGATGATCATATCCACATAGCACATACTCCTTCATCTACCCATGAGATGATCTCTTTGAATGGACATGTAGATGATCTTCATTTAGAACAAGATTATTTTACTCCTAACATTATTACACTAAAGGAGTAGGTTATTCATTCCTACAGTCAAACTGAGTTGTCAAAATTAGGATTAGATATATCCCAAATTCAAACTAAGGACATCATGTATGAAGATATCCAACATTATCCACTCAAGGAAACAAGTCAGACAAAATAGGGTATTTCAGAGTCAACAGAGCAGCAAATTGAAATAATTTCATTTGTAGTGGTCATTTATCAAAGAATTCTTACTAAACAAGACATCTCAAAATAGGTAGAATCAAAGAACAAAGATGCTACTACCACCCTATTGGGGGAAACTATGTCTCAAGAAAACATCAACATAGGGAGCATGAAGAATCCTTATGATGAAACTGATGCCAATACTACAACCAACCACATCATGAATCTGCATCCACCCATCACCCCATCCAAAAAATTGGGACCAACATCAAAAGAAAGATGTGAATCAAAGCAAGAAGAACATCATCAAAGAAAAATAATCTGAGAAGCATATCAGACAAATCAAATACAAGTGGATACCAAAGAATACAAAGAAAGATTACCCCTATCAAACTCCATTAGTCAAAGAAACTTAGGGGAAAAATAAAGAAGGGAAGAGTATCCATCAAAGATGTCCGCACAAGCAAAAGCAGGCTTCCCAAGTGACGTAAAAATTATATCAAGCAGTTGGTCCTAATTTCATGCACACTTTTATTTCCACCCATCATTGCTTATCTTCCCCAATTTGGAGAGTCAAAGGTTCCAAACTATCAACCAATCCATCTTTTATTCCTAAACACACTTCATCCACGCCTCCACACATGATATCTAATTCTCAAATTGACCATGTATTGGCAACCACCCTTCATCATAAGGATTCAAAAGGCATCCTATTGTGATGTGAGGAAAAAGATAGAGTTAACTCTAGTATCAACAAAGCATATCAGGGATCTCAAAAATTGCATTCAAGTGCGCATATCTTACCAAAACAACTTCTTTAGGTAGGATATCAATGACACATTATGACAAAAACATCTACATCAACACCACCAGGTGGTTCAGCATGAGATTAAAATCAAAAATATCAAAAAATATCAAAAATATGAAAATCCAAAAAAAATAGAAAAAAAGTATTGAAAATAGTAAAGATAAAAAATCATCCTCCAGTGAAAACCACTGCGGTGGTGCTTTGGATAGGTACCATGATGAAAATCTAGCAAACAGGTGTCATGTGTAGAATCAAGCATCTACGTGCACCATTTCAAGTGAAAGCATCTCATCCCATCCATAATAAATCCAAAATTCCATCCATCTTATATCCATAATAAATCTATTTCATCCATGAACCATTTATCCAATCCATTTTCATCCATCTACATCCATCTTCCAAGTTATCTTGATCTTGACAAAGTTTGGTGCACACTTTATGCTTGCTTACAGTAGACATCTTGACATGGGCCATTTTCATTGATCCTATTCTATCCAACATTATATGAGCCATGAAGCACTATGCAAATGAGCTTTCTTTATCCGAACACCTTATCTTATCTCAAGATAATTCATATCCATCCATTGATACATCTATCCAAGCATCCATCCATGGCATTCCATACATTGCTAGAAACTGGGGACAAATATTTACATCTTTCTTTGGGAATGAATCTTGAACTATATCCTCCAACTTATGTGGTGGTCTAAACATTGGAAAACATGAAATCAAATTGGTCAAAACACTTGTGATCAAGAATCCAAATCACTAGCCCATGGCATATCTTGACAAGAAGATGTTTTGTATCAAGATTTATCTTTCATCAAACATCAATCCAAATAATCAATATCAGTCGCATCTAATTTGTATGTCAACGTCACATCAAATCATTCAAATTTTGTTCCAAATCAAGCTTCAAAATCTTGATCAATTAAATCCAATCAATCCCTCATCATCTTGGGATATCCATCCTAATCCTTGTGTTTCTTAACACTATCCTTGCATTGTTGTGTATCCTCGACAATGTTATCATCATCAATCCATCGATTTGATCAATCAACCTTAGCTTGGTTTTCAACAAAATCCCAAAATAGATCATTGATATCGTCACACATCCAAATTGTCAAAATCATGTGAAAATCCAAAAAAATCCAAATCATATCAAAATCCAAAAACACTCATCAAAAAGTTAGAAAAAGTCAAAAACATGAAATCTGAACTACATCTCTGAGCTTAAATGTAGGCAAGGCTAATCTTTGATCAGCCCTCAAGACACAAAAACACAAAAACATTCAAAAAACACAAAATCCAAAAACATTCATAATATCTCAGAAAACACAAAATATTTCATAAATATCAAAAAACATCAAAAACATGAAATCTAAACTACGTCATCTCTGAGCTTAAATGTAGGCAAGGCTAATCTTTGATCAGCCCCCAAGACACAAAAACACAAAAAACATTAAAAAAAAACACAAAATCCAAAAACAATTAAAAATTTTGAAAATAAAAACATTTGTAAAAAATCTTGAAAATACTAAAAATAGCCTCAAAACATTTCAAAAACATCAAAAAACATCCAAATATTTGAAAAAATCCACCCATCCCATTTCACTTCAGCCGCAATAATCAATCATCCATAATAAATCAACCATCGCCTTCATCCTTTGGCAATGCAAACAGAAACAACCACAACAATCAACAAAAGAAAACTTCAAACACAAAATCAAAATTGAAACAACAAACTTTTAAATGCAAAATCAAACTCTCGATCATTCGCAAACATGTTAATTGACCTTATATCAATAGCCTTTCAAACAACCTATCAACTTTCCACCATCCACTAACATGTCCTAGGATGCATCCTTCCTATAATGGGCATTATCTTTTCGAAAAATCACTTTGGATTCTTATCCTATTGAAAACAAATCCCTTTGGGTGGCGGTATGGAGAACATTGGCTTGTTTGTGTACTTGATTTGTTCTTTTTTATTTATCTTATTATGCTCATTCCAATGACCTCATGATGATGTCTAATCAAAACAATTTAGAGAGAAAGGAATGGGGAATTGATCATTATCTTTTGTCTATTGTGCTTGTTGGGTGTTCTTGTAATATACCTCAAGGTGAATACTTGCTTTATTAGGTATGCATGGAAGATGTTTTGGACAGCTTGTTGACTATTACATTGCTAGGTTTTTCCTTTCCGTGTTTTGGTCTGAGATGTTTGAAATATCTAAAGTACATCCTAGTAAGGTTTTTGTATATTAGGTGTGAACAAGGATACTCTTGTCTACTTGTCGAGTCAAAGTCCATCTCACTAGATACAATTCCATCTTGGTCATTTATACCTTGATGCATCATATCTATGTGTGTTATCAAACATAAGGTAAGTAGCCCTTTTAAAATCCCAATTCCTAATAAGCAAACCATCATCATCATCATCTCTAATAAAGTCTTGTAGATCATGGGCTTGTTGGATTCTCTTGTCATCATCTCATTTCTTCTTACTAACATTTCTAAATCAGTATCAAGTGTGTGTAATATATCAAAGTATACATGAGGCTACCCATGGCCGAGGACTATCTACATCATCAAATCTATCTACATCAAACATTTGAGTTGAACTAATCTTGAACCTCTTTGTCGTGAGATCGACCCTCAAATTGAACTTCTCGCTCAATCTCTCAATGAGGCATTGTACCAACATTATTCTTTTGTTGGGGTAGCAATGGAGCATCCGAAAAAAATAGAGAATTTTTTAATCTTGATCAAGACAATTTATTCTTTGAACCAACACAGCAAATATGTTGCTTCAAAGAGGGGAAAAATGTAGACACGTAAAATATACATGAACTTAATCCTGATTTTACTAACACCATTCTCTTTAATTAAATAAATCAAACTTTAGTTAATTAAGTCTAAAATCATTATTCTTCTCATTCTTGATTTATTTAAATCCTAAAATCTAAATCAAAATGTCAAATCAGCTAAATCCTATCTTAATTAATCAAATCCTGATTAATGCTAATCTTAATCCATCAAATCCTCTAGCTTTTGCAACTTACTTATGAATATAATTTTAATTGATTTATTAAATCTCCTTTTTTCATTCAAAAAGGCATCAAAGGATGGAATATTCCTCAAATTTGAAATCTCGCCCAAAAAGGACTTGTCCATCCAACAGGGCATTAAAGCCTCTTACATGTCATTTTCTTGAGCTAAGTGATAGTAACTCCATCTTTCATCTCATCTTTCAAGCCATATTTTGAATTTCAAATTCCACCCTCTTTGCACATTTCCCAAAATGTGTTCCATCTCTCTTCAATAGCATGTTGACAAGTGGTGCTTTATCATTGGATCATTTTTAGTCCCACATCCTCCATATCTTTCAATCTTCAATCCTTATCTCTTATAAATAGAGGCCTTCTCTATTTCTTTGGGGAGCCACAATCAATGTAAAATAATTATGCTCATTTTTGGAGGAGAATTGGAACAAAAATTATCATCTTGATATCAAAGATCATCCATTCTTCATCCATTTTTTATCATTTCTTAGCTAGTTTATGCAAGAATTTCATCAAGGAAGCATCCAATCTTCATCAATTCATCACAAAGCTTACAAGGGATTGGGAAAGGGCCATTTTCCACGTCAAAATGGCACCAATTCCCCCATGGGATTGAGTTTTTGCATGCTTTAATAGGATTTAATTTCTTTCTTTGTTGTGTTCTTCATTCATTTCCTATTTTGAGCATTGTAGATGAATTTCATGGGGAATCTTAGTTCTAACTTACATATGGATCTAATCTTGTGTTTGTTTGCTATGTTTGTGTAGGTCTAGGATTGGGGTTCACAACCATCTATCACAATCATAATCAAGATGATCATACAAGTCTTTTCAAAGATTAAATGAGTACACTCGTTATAATTACCATAAATGTGGCAAGACACCACCACCTTCACATGATCAATCCAAATGTGGAGGACCCACACCAACAGTGTGGCCCACCATAGAACTCTTCAGACCCATCTATAACATAGTCTTGTACCCCTAGGTAGAGTCAGCATCCACATCAGCATGTATTAGAATAGAGATAAAGAATTACCATATTTAAAATCCAACAAAAATTAAATTAAAATTTCCCTCTTCAAAATATATCCCTCAACCAAAAACATAAGTCTAAGGTTAGGGTTCTAGTCTTTCCAATCAAAAACACAATTAATTTTCATTAGTAGAGGCAGTATAATTCCACTTTGAGGTAAGGATTTTTCTAACATAATCTGGGAGACTAGAAAAAATATGCCAATACCATAGAGACTTTTGGTCCATCCCAAAATGTGCCATAGCATTAGCAACCTACTTGCCCTCATGATAAACATGTCTGATCTCAAACTTTTCAAATCCAAGAAGGAGTTTCTACATATCCTTTATAATATCCTCCAACACCCAACTAGGTTGACCAGTACATTTCATCGCATCAATGACCAATTTAGATTCTAGGCCTCAAAGAGAATATTCTTGGTACCAATAGCAAGAGATGAGGCCCCATAAAAGAGCCATGCTCTTCATCCAATTGCTCATGTTAACACAAAGGCCTCCAACATAGCCTACCACCACTACCCTCGAAGGGGTTCTTAACATACCACCCCCACTAGCCATGCGCGAGTTGCCACTAGCAGCACCATCAAAATTAATTTTACACCAACCAAATTGGGGTGGAGTCCATTTAGTGTGTAGCTTGGCTATCTTATTTGTAATGTCAACATTATAGTATGAATTAGGAAAAACTCACTGAGTAGTAATTTTGGATTCCAAAGGGATAGGAGGGGAATACAGAAAAATCCAATGAAAAACCAAAATATTATCCAAAAGTAGTTTGAAAAAGGTCAAATCGACCTCCTCAAGATTATTTTTTTAAGTTCTATAAAGGCCCAATTCTTTCTTCCCTTCTAGAGAATCCAACAGAGGTGTTGATATTTTTCTTCCACAATTCTTTAATAAGGGGGTTCAACAAAAAGGATTAACCCATTTCTCCATGAGGTCAACTAGATCTTTGTTCATGAGCTAGCAAATTTGAAGCTTTTGCAACACAAATCCCTAAGTATTCTAAGCAAAGGGACAATGTATGATAATGTGAGGGACCGTTTCCTCATCTATATTGCATAGGACACATATATTTGGTAATTGGAAGCCACGCTTGATGAGATTGTCTTGGGTTAGGATTCTATTATGCATGGTTATCCACCAGAAAAAGGTGACTTTAGGAAGGAGCTTTTTGTTCCAAACTTTCATCCAGGCAGCACAATTGTCCTTCTTTAACAACAAATTGTAATCATACTTGACAGAGAAGTTTCCTTTAGGACTGTTGGCCCAAAATAAATGATCCTACCTAAGAAAGATGATAAATTTGATCCTACAAAGATCATTTTGGAGGAGTAAATCACTTTTGTGTAAATGGTATTGGTCTTGGCAACAAGTCTGAAGGAGTTTTCAATAATTTTCATGCAAAAGGAAACTAGAAACCAAGGGGCCAAAGGAGCTTATAGCAAGGATTTTAAGACTTTTAAAAGAAGGGTGGTCACTACTTGGTGTTGGTCAAAAAACTAATATTCCTCCCAAAATAAAATAAGACTATCATTCCCCACCTTTCACTTAAGGCCCAACGAGATCAAACTATGAGTTTTAATTATATTAATCCAAATCTTAGAGCCTCCAAGAAAACTTGTTTCAGAAAGCACACTATGGAACCTTGAATTGTTGAGATATTTTGCACTTATAATTTTGCACCAATCCTTATTTGCAATAAATTCCCAGCCAACCTTCACCACCAAAGTTTTATTTAGGTGGTTGATTTTCCTAATGCATAAATCTCCCTACACTTTTAGAAGGAAAACTTTATTCCAACTTACTAAAACCATTTTTTATTTTCCTCTATACCTAACACTAAGAAATTCCTATGAATTTTCTCTAGCTTATTTATAATATAGATTGGAATTTTAAAGAGAGTTAGAAAGTACATTGGGATTCCCCAAAGGGAGGTACCAAGAAGTTGCAGCTTATCAGCATTACTCAATATTTTTTCCTTTAGCCAACCAACCTTTTTTGCATACACTCTAGAATAAAATTCCAGAAAAAGGGGGAAACCTCTTTATTAGTAAGGGGGAGCCCAAGATAAATTCTCAAAAGATCAGTGCACTAAAAGCCTAATATATCTTGGATTTTCCTCCTTATCACCACATTGGAGTTGAAGAAGTAGATCTCACTTTTATCATAATTAATACATTGACTAGAGGTCACTGCAAAGTTAGACAAACACTTTTTCCAGCATTTAGCCTTGACAACACAAACAACACCAAAGAGGATGGTGTCATCCACAAATTGCTACAAAGCAGGAGGGAGAGAAGAATTTTCCCTAACTCCTCTTAGTTCACCATTCTGAATGAGCTTTAGGATATTTCTCTGTAAGACCTCCACAACCAAGATAAACAAGTAAGGGGTTAGGGGGTCCCCTTGATGAATACCCATATGAGTCCCAAAGAAACCCCTTGGAATACCATTTACCAAAACTAATTACTTCACAGTAGTAACACATTCCCTAATAATATTGATAATGTTCTCTTGCAATCTCACATGCTTATGAATTTAAACATGAAGTCGCAGTCCACCCTATCATAAGCTTTTGATATGTCAAGTTTGAGATTCATACCAGAAAGGAGGCTTACTTCCATTGAATGCATAATCTCATGGTTTCAAATGACCACATCAAGAATTTGACACCCCGAGACAAACCCCTTTTGGTTTACATTGATCAAATTTCTCAATAGGGATTTAATCCTGTTAACAAAACTTTGGAAAATATCTTATACATTGTATTTCATAAACTAACAGCTCTGAAATCAATAATACTAGTAGGATCCTAAACTTTTGGGATGAGAGCAATATAAGAATTATTAATTCTTTTAAGGATTTTACTAGTGTGAAAGAAATCCTTAGTCTCCATAAATATATCAAGACCCACAATATCCCAAAATTCTTGAAATAACACCAAAGGGAATCCATCAGGACCTAGGATTTATAAGCTCCCATTGAAAAGGTAGAAATCTTTATTTCATCTTTAGAAATGGGAGCCATAATGTGTGCATTGTCTTCAAGGGACAATGCAGTTGGTAAGAAGTTTAACAGTTGATCCAAAAGCTTAGTGTCACAAGGAGGAGACTAATTAGAGTAGGCCCTATAGAAATAGTCTGAGGCCATTTTCCCCATAAGGGTATCGTCAATAACCTTTTCACCATGCTCATTCATGAGGGAAAGATAGTTTTCCTTTTCCTATGTATTATCATAGACTTGTGGAAGAAAGTGGATTTTTTGTCAGCTTCTTTTAGCCAATGAACCCTTGATTTTTGCTTCCACATAATTTCCTCTATACGTAAAATTTATTTCTAGTCCTTTTGTAGTTATTCTTAAGTAAAAGGAGATTCAATAGATAGATCTCCATTTTCCATTTGGATTTGCAAATCTATGAGTTTTGTAAATAGATCCTTTTTTTCTAGAACATTCTCAAAGGTTAGCCTATTCCATCCCTTCACTTTTTATTTTATCAAGTTTAGTTTTTGAGAGACTCTATACATAGGTGTACCTTGAAAGGGGTGTTCCACCAATTAAGGATACAATTTCTAAAGTCAGGACCATGTTTGGTCCACATGATTTTATAGTAGAAAGCATTAGGTCTCTTACGAGGACTATCAATGCAAGAGAGAAGAAGATGATTATGGTCTGAGATAGTATAAGGTAAAGCCACCAGATTTGAGTTGCACCCATATCCTAGTTAGAAGAGACCAAAAAGTGATCAAGCTTGACTTGTATAATATTCTTACCTTTCCTAAATTTTTTCTAGGTAAAGGGCTACCCCTGCAACTCAATATCCATTAGTCTAGTTGCATTGATGAAATCCACCAGGTCTACCATATTGTCAATGTAGTCATTTAATCCCCCAAGTTTCTCTAAGGGAAAAAGGGGGTATTAAAGTCACAAAAAACCAACCAAAAATATTTTTTATTTTTTATTATTTTTTGATCTAAATCCTCCCAAATAGTCTTATGAGCATTGTAGAAGTTAGGAGCATACAAGTTGATGAGGACCCAAAAGTAAGAAGAATTGTTGAATTTAACAACAAAATGACTAACAAAGAACAACAGTAGGGAAACAATAGCCACCAAAGGATTCCACATACTCACAATCCCTCCAAAGCCACCATGTGCTTCACTAATAGAAAAATGTCCCTCGTCCAAATATGGTTCTCCACATATTAGAAAGTCTCGTGATTCATTTTAACTTCTTATATGAATAGAAAATCAATATTATTCTCAAGAATACAGGTATTGAGAGAGTGTTTTTTTCTAGGGCTATTTAGGCTTCTCATATTCCAAGAGAGGAACTTCATTTATGATAGTTAGTGGTTCACTCCAAGGTATTCTACCTTTCACAAGCAATCTCCCTTGTTATTTTCTTTTGTCTTGTTTGACAATGAGAGGGCCTGCCTACTTTTGAATCCACTCCCACATCAATTCTCTTATTCCTAGTTTTCTTTTTTGATGTTGACCAGCCATCATCCATCTGATAATTACTAGGGATATCCCTCCGAGAGATTACAAGACCTTTAAATGGTTGATGAGTAGCAGATACAGATGCAGAGCTAGAGTTCTAAATAGAAATCTTAGCAATAGGTTCTCTTAAAGAGGCCTACATGTTTGCAACAAGAAACTCAGTAGACAAGGAAGTTTTGTCTCCAACAGTAGGACTAGGGTTAGGGATTTCACCATTCTCAAGGGAAGGGAGATCAAAGGCCTAAGCATCAATAGTAGCTTGTACGATGGGAGAAACATCCAACCCCAAGGTGGTTTTAATGGGTTAGTTAACAATGAATTCTAAGATATTGAGAAGGTCCTCCATCAAGGGGTAGTTTGTCCCTTCATCTAAAGGTGGGGCAATAGGGTCTTTAGATCTAGAGATTTTCTTATTTGAATATTTGTATTGAGTAAATAGGTGGCCAAATTTTAAGCAATTTTGACAAAACACAATAGCATTTTCATACTAAATTGGTTGAATCCAACATCCTAACTTCAATTGAAGGGTTATAGTGTTAGGAAGAGTTTTTTTAATATCAACATTGACATAAAAACGAGCAAAAACTAACCTAGATTTGGCTTTTGTAACACCATCAGCAATGAAAAAATGGCCAAAGGAGTTGCCAATCCATTTGAAGATCTCTTCATCCTAGAATTTGAGTGGGAGGCTAGGTAGACAAATCCAAATTGGGTATGCTTTATTTAGATCTACAATAGGGTTGAAAAGCCTGGTTTCTAGCAACACAAAGACAAGCTATATTTACCATGGAACTAGGGTCCCTGAGAAAGTACTATAATGAGATCTTTAGTAGAGGAGAACTTTAAAAAAAGAGCCCCCAAGAATGGAACTTGTGGATATAGACCCCTTCACCTTCCATTTGCAGGACATCCAACGATAGACTAGATCTCAATGCTAGGTCGAAAGGAGAAAAACTTTCCAACCAAGGAGTTGTTTGTTGAAGAGAGGATTCAATCAATAATCGAGTCAAGAGCATCACTTGTACCATTAGAGTCCAAAGACACTCCAAAGAGAGCATCTTTCTAACCATAAAATTTTATAGAGGAAGCAACCCCACCATTAGTGTTATTAGACTATTCAACTATGGGAACAAAATGGATAGAAGGGACAATATGAGGAATCAGAGGTGTACGATCTGGGGGAATAGGATCCTCCCCCTCATAAGCAGGTGCCATGATTGAAGAAAATTAAAACTTGCAATCTAGCAAGAAGGTTGCAGAGCTCGAGCTCAATTTATTTTTATAAAAAAAATAATTAATAAAAAAATTGAATAAATTATTAGAGTATAATATATTACTTTAAGAAATGGTTAGACAAACACAAAATAACAAGGTTGCATTGTTGCAAAGTTCCTACCAAATGCTAGATGGTTTTGTTGTTTTGTATGTGGAAAAATTGAGAGTAGCATTGGTATGATCGAACTGGGATTAGGAATGGAAACATTAACCATTTTTTACATTTTTATCTATGTTGTTGTTTTATTTTCCTTTGAAACCCCAACTAGTGGTTATAAACCTAGTTTGGGTACTGTAGTAGGCTATCTAACAAGAAGGTATTCCAAACAAGGTTTTTCCCTTGTTCTCTTTTCTACTATCTTTGCTTACTCTATTGTTAGAAATGACTCCACATCTTGATCCATTATTGGGGTTGGTAAGAATCAATTGATTCCAAAAATTACTTGCATTTCAAATGTCTTTTATTATGAAGGTTTGAGTGTGCATGGTGAATTTGTTGTCATTAAGTAACCTAATAGTATATAAAAATATAATTTTAAAATCTTTAATACTATCATCACCTGCCACTACGCATTAACACCATATCTCACTTGTATGTCAACTATTTTTGACACTTTGAAAAAATTTATGGTGCGACATTCTTTGTAAGCATGGAAAGCTTCCATTAGTGTTTGAAATGAAATGAAAAAAAAATCAAGTTAAATTAACTAAAATCCTTTAATACTATAAATCCCTTCACTTTTGACCAAATAAAATTGGGTTGCTTTATACTTAAATTGTTTCACATCATTTTTTATTGTCTTTATCAGGGTTAAAATTTCAAATTGGTTTCTCACCTCCCAATACATGCTTAATCATATCATGAATCAAAGTTTATTCTTGCATATATACATCTAACCCTCAATATTTGTTTCTATTAGTCCCCACCCCCTTTATCTAAACCCTTTTATCTTCTTTTCTTTATATCTCTCTTTAACTCTCTCACTATTTCTCTCTCTTTATATATATCTTCTCTCACTCCCTTTATATCTTCATCCTCATCTTTTTCTTTCTTTATTTTATTTTTATATGTTGTCTCCCTCCATATCTCTTTATTTTTTTTATTGTTAATGTGGAGTGATTGTGTAAATAAAAACACATCAAATAGTTATTTTTAGTATTTTAATCTATTCAATTTTTTTCTTGTTAAAAACACCTCATATAATTAACAATGTTATTTTTTTCAATATTTTAATCTATTAATTTTTCATCAATTAACTCACTTGAGAGGTAAAATATTTACAATAAAATTTATTGAGTCTTCCAAGCACTCAAAAAATTGAAACACATGCATACACAATTAAAATATATCTACTAGTTTATTGAATAGTTATTTTGTTTAGTTCATAACTATTTAAGAATTGTTTTATAGTTGTATTTATTTTATTGTAAATTCAATATCTTCTAATAATATTTTTTTAGACTGTCTAGTAAACTTTTTTTGACCAGTGGCGCTGGCATTGGCGCAACACACCCTTCGATACCATGGGGAGGGTGGGGAGACTAGACCTCATGACCTCTTGCCTACAATAGGATGCTTTATCCAATCAAGCCAGGCCCACCGCCCCTTCTAATAATATATTTTAATTATTAAATTTCTAAGTGTATATGATACATATTCTTTTCCATGAATTTAGAATGTATTTATAAAAAAAATTTATCAGTAACCAAGATAGTTTGTATTGATTTGATAAAAAAAAAAACTTTTACAGTGTTCGAGCCTAGCCTAGGTAGCCTGCAAGTATTCTTTACATCCCAAAAAAAACAATAATTCACCGACACAGTAGACGCCTCCCACATAGAACTACCATACAACCAACATGCAGAGACCTTATACCATACTACCTGAGATATACAATGGCATTGCCATATAGTGACTAAGCATTGGACAAAAAACACAACACATTTTTACTTTGAACTAAAAAAACAAAACCCACCACCTAAGCGCCATTCACCATACATTCTACTGGGAAAAGACCCTAAATTCCCTCTTCTGGGCTGAGTCTGCAACTTGAACCAACCAAAACTTATTCTTCAGGAAATTTTCCCTTGCAATAGCCAAACGCCTATGTTCCACAAGTTCCAATCCATTCATGTCCAACAGAAAAGGAAAATACTTTACCAGTGCCTCTGGGTCATTTAAAAGGTGAAGATCACACAGACGAGGGATACCTTTCCCCAAGAGAGCTATAGCCAAAGCCCTGTCCAAACCCACCAACATATCCTTGTAGAACAAACACCTCATTATTACCCTTGCATCTGCTTTGGAGACCCCAACATCCAATAGGCCTGCCAGCACCCGAGAAGAAATGTTAGAATCCAACTAACCGTACCCTTCAGCTTCCTCCATGAAACCTTTCCCCATAATACATTTAATAGTTGTGAAGGTCAGGTAAGTGGGATGACAAATGATGCATTGTAGATGGAGGGAAGTGATTTGTCCTTCAAAAACCATGTCTCTTCAAACTCTTTAACTACACCAGAGTTTCCATGCCGCCCGTCTCTAGCTCCTTTGCCGATACCAACAAAATGAATCTACTCATTTCTAGACAAAAATGCAAGCATAAATTGAAAGCTAAGCCACCATACAGTTGAAGGAATGAATGGCCGCTTCCATCAAAAATGAGAGCCAAAGCATCCATGCTTGGCTATAATGCTCATGTTAGTTGGAAAACATCCTGGAAAGGACATCGCACACTTCACTAAGCCCATGGGTAATGATGGAAATGACACTATCTAGAAAGTTCCCCCTTAGACGCATGCAAACCGTGAAGCCAACGTAGCTAGTGCTCCTTGTCACTTGCCACCCAACCACTCCAAACCAGCTTAGGGGGATGGAGTGGCACCCACTCATCCACCCACTACACTTCCCCAAAGAAATTACAATTGTGGGCTATTTCTTTTAGAAGAGTGCCATCTGCTCCCAAGTTTTCCAAAGAGTCTGCCTTTGAATTGCCTTTGCACATGATATGGTTTATCTCAAAGTTTTCAAATTTATTCAAGAGGGAAAGAGTTACCTCCAATATTGCGTCCATTTTCCAATTCTGTAGATGACCCGATCTCAAAATGTTTATTATTACTGATGAGTCTCCTTCAATTACTACGCTCCTTAGACCCAATTCTCTGCAAAAATTGATTCCTAAATTCACTACTTGAAGTTCTACAGCATTGTTAGTTCCCTAACTTAGTGGCTGGGCTAACTTCCCCACCACCGCCCCTTGCCAATCTTTGATTATGCACTTGGCACCTAACTACCCAGGATTGCCTCTAGTTGCACTGTCAAAGTTGACCTTATACCAGCCCTGAGGAGGAGGATGCCAATTGGTTGCTTCGCGTCTTGTAGATCTTGCAAGATCTCTGGAGCCCAGGGCAATGGGAACATTTAGTCCATTCCATGTCTTCATCATTTGCAAATCCCAACTAGAAAAAGAGGAATTTGAACTAACTGCCCCAACTTCCCTAGTGTTAGCTAGCTCCACAATACATGCTTCCAATTTTTTGAGAAAAGATGGGATGAACATTGCCTCATCCTTAAAAATGCGGTTATTTCTCTCTTTCCAAACCTCCCATAAAAGCATTGACAAAAAAAGCCACCATAGACAGGCGAAGACCAAATTGCCACCCAATTTTGGTTAGCTTCTGAACCAACCCATGATATTGTTGGGCCTTTCTGTAACCAAATTGAATTTAACACACATCCAGTTCCAACACTTAGAAGTGAATTTGGGAAATTGAGGAAGAGATGATCACTAGTTTCTGCCACAGCCTTGCAGAGCACTCACCTTGAGGGGCAGTAAATACCAAATTTTTCCAATCTATCAGTAGTCAACACTCTACCTTGAATGGTTTCCCATGAAAAGATTATGGCCTTAGGTAGGCAACAACTATTCCAACATAGTTTATCTGGAATTGACTAAACCTACCCCTGATGATTTTTCAACATTCTATATCCTTCCTTAGCACTATACCTGCCTAAAGTCAAGCTGCACCACCTTAGTTCATCCTTCCCTTCCCTTAAACATAGAGACTATTCCTTGAGAATGGCTTCAAAATTTTCTACTTCCACAGGACTGGGGTTCAATTTCCTAGGATCCTTCTAGCTCCATCTCAGTATCCCATCCACATGATCTATAGTGAAGAAATCTTTCACTAGACTTCCCCAGGTCCATTTGAAGACCTCCCTTACAGTTCTCAGATTGACTCTCTTCCAACTTACCAAACCCTCCCCAAGAGTCTTCCTAGAAGAGTGTTGTGCTACCATCCCTGACATCCCATAAGAGTGAGTTCAAAATCAAATACCTATAGCCACAAATGAAGTTCCAAATTCATGAGCCTTTAGGAAGATGTCTGGTTGTGAAGAAGCTTTCCTCTCCTTCCTCCAAATACTTTGACTTCAGAATTTTCACCCACTTTAAATCATGCCCTGCGTACATTTTCCAAGACAATTTGGCCCCCATGGATTTATTTTTCAAAGATAAATTATTTATTCCTATGCTAGCCTCCTCCCATGCTCTACAAATCTTTTCCCACTTGATCAAGGGAAACTTCTTCTGGTCTAAGTTCCCTTTCCGAAAAAAGTTCTTCATCTTTTGATTGATTTTGGTACATGCGTCCCCCATCAAAGGGAGGCAAAAGAGCATGTAAATCAGAAGAGCCACCACCACTGTCTTTATCAATGTAAGCCTTCCTTCCCAAGACAACCATCTACCTTTCCAAGAGGAGAGTCGACTTTCCATCTTTGCAATTAGTAGGTCCCACATTTTCCCTGAATGGACCCCCGATGCCAATGGAAGGCCCAGATATTTGCAAGGAATCTTTCCTTTACAGAACTTCAAAACATGCAAGATACAAGTTTCTAAAGTAGGGTTAGTGAAAAAGAAGAAGACTTCTGATTTATTCTAACTTACCTCCTGCCTGGAAGCCTGAGAGTACTCTGACAAAATCCTTTTGAAAGTTTGAGCCTCTTTTACCCCAGCCTAGCCAAGCAACATGTTGTCATTTGCAAATTTTTAATGCATCACAAGGGGAAGATTGCTGGTAATTTGAATTCCTTTTAAAGCTCTCCCATGTCGACTGCTCTAGAAAAGGATCTACCAAGGGCCTCTGCCATGATTATGAACAAGAATGGGGAGAGAGGATAGCCCTATCTGAGCCCATGGGATACTTCGAAGAAGCCATGAGGTGAACCATTAACTAGCACTAAGTACCTCAGACTCGTAATCCAGCTAAAAATCCAATCCAACCAGGCAGAATGAAACCCAAAACCTTCCAACACTTTGAAAAGGAATTGCTAGTTCACCTTATCATAAGCCTTTGTTATGTCCAACTTCATAATCATTTCAATTGTTTCCTGGTTTTGGATATTGAATGAATGGCCTCTTGGGAAATTATCACACCATCGTATATTGAACTCCCTAGAACAAAGCTCGTTTGTTCCTCAAAGATTAATCTAGGTAAAAACACCTTTAGCTAGTTTGCCACTGCTTTTGCCAAGATTTTATACACTGTGTTACATAGCGAGATAGGTCAAAAATCTTCCAATCTATCCGGCTTCTCCTGCTTCGGATTAGAGCTATGAAAGTATTATTGAGTTCCTTCATTATATTGCCTAAGGCCATAGAATATTCTATGGCAGAAACCACATTTGGTCCAACTATACTCCAACAATGCTAGAAAAAAGATGCAGGGAAGCCATCTGGCCCAGGGGATTTATTTGGGTGAAGTTGGAAAAGGGCAATCTGAATCTCTTCTTCCAAAAAACACTTTGTTAGTTGTGTATTTTGTTCGCCCGTCACCAGCCTCATAATACACTCCAGGAGGCTTTGTTGCACACTAAGCCTTGAGCCTTCCCAATCATTCAACGGGTTTTGAAAAAAAGAAACTGCCTACTCAGCTATTTGATCTAGATTGTCCAAAAGATGCCCCTCTGTAAATATGATTTGAGAGATTTTGTTGACCTGGCACCTTGCTTTTGTGGAATTGTGAAAGAACTTAGAATTTTTGTCTCCATCTTTTAACCACACCTCCCTTGACTTTTGTCGCTAGAATATTTATTCTTTTGAGACAATCTCATTGTATTCTCTCAGTAGCTCCTTATCCTTTAAAAACCTCTCGTTGTCCATTCCCCTTTGAATGACTTCCTCATTTAGGTTGTCGAGCTCCCCTTCTATTTTGTGCTTTTCTTCGAAGATATTTTTAAAATAGTGCTTGTTCCAATCCTTTAACTTGTGCTTCACATGTTTTAATTTCATTTCCAAGTTAAAAAATAATTATCCCATCGACCCAACTTCCTCCCACCATGTAGCAATCAGGGGAAGGAAGTTTTGATCCTTCATCCAAATGGCTTTGAATTTGAAAGTGCACCTGGCAGGACGATTTTCCCCTAGTGTCTCCAAATGGACCGAGAAGTGATCCAACCCAGAGCTCAGAAGAATCCTACTTTCCATTGAAAAATGGAAGGTGCCCATATTTCCTTTGAAGAGGAACCTATCCAACTTTTCTACAATGGAGCAAAATCCAAGATGCTGATTCATCCAAGTGAAGGAGCCATTATCCGTGGGAATATTGAAGAGATGATTTCTTTCCACAAAGGCTTCAAAGTCTATTTGGGATTGCATCTTGTGCAACACCCCACCTTGCTTATCCTCTTATCTCATAATCGCATTAAAATCCCCTCCAACAAAATAAAACTCCAAGCCAGCTACAGTACATATGTTTTCAATTTCCAGCCAAGTCCTTCTCTTTTTGATGCATGAATGTGGGTCATACACATTAACAAGAAGGAAACACAGATTTGAAGAAAAACTCTTCACTTTGCAGGCTATCCATCTGCCACCTACCACCACTTTCTCCACTGATTCCTTATTGGGGCGCCAAAGTTTCATCAAATCACCTGTATCCTCAACCGCATTTACTAACAGAACCTTCCAAGATCTCATCCTTTTCCCAAAATACTCTGCTTCTCCTATATCCAATTTGGTTTCCTAGAGAATGCAAACTTCCGCCTGAGAAGACTCAATTTAGTCCTTCACCAGACAGCACCTGTTAGGGGTGTTTATTCCCCTAACATTCCAACTTAGGATTTTCATTTTCCTTCAGGAAGGGGATCCCCCTTCCCTACTTTAAGCATTTCTAAAATTTTCTTCTACCCAGTGGCCTCTCCATCCAACTTTATCTTTTCTACATTAGGAGTTCTTCCCCTCTTTTTTTGCTCTCCATAGTTTGGGGATGCCTTCCCTACCTCTCTTTGCATTATTCCCAAATCATCAGTACTTGGGAGGATATGGATTTCATCTTCTAGAGCCAAAGTAGGCCTCTCTTCTTCCATTCCTCCCGCCTCGATCCAATCATCTTCCATCTTTGTGTCAACATTGAGATGTTCACTTGAGGCAGCCTTTGCCTCCTCAGCCAATTCCACTATTTATTTACTTACCTCAATCAATGAGTCAAGATTTTCTTCCCTAAATTTTTTGTTTATTAAATCCAAAACATCGCTAACTTTGTTTTTTAGCAATTGATTCACATCCTGATTTGAACTTGGAAACTCCATAACCAGCTCCTTCTCTAAAATTCCTACTTCATTGACACCTTGACAGGCCTGCATATTATCATCTTCTTTTGATCCATTTGGAGCCCCAAAATCCCCACAAGAGGGATTGGCGAGGCAAGGGACCGAATTAGCTTATGTATCTGCATTTCCCGAGTTAGGGCTGAGAAAGACCTCCCAATATCGCCATCCCAAAGTGCCAACCCAACTTCCTTCAGGTCTAGGGTCAAAGACTAGTGGTTGCAACAATACTCCCCAGTCCATGTAGATTGTAACCTCCTTCCATCTGGCACTATTGGGAGAATTCTCCACATAGATGCACACATAGGAGCTTATACCATCTCCCCCTATCCATTCATCTGCACAAATATATTTTCCAAGCTTATTTCTGATCTCCTCCAGGATGTTTGCTTACCAAAACTCATAGGAGAGACTTGGAAGTTTATACCAATCTTGAATGTATGTCATATGTTGCTTAAGAGGATCGAAACCCACCTCCCATTTCCTCATGTAAAATTCATAATTGTCCATCAACCACACTCCTTCCAGAATATCCACTTGAATAGAGGGAGAAGGGAAAACTACTAAGAAATAGTCATTCGCCAAATATTTGAAACTTATCTCTAAACCCCATCGTACTTGCCACTAGCGGATCAAAGCATCCCAATTCAAATTGGAGCCAAACCATCTCATAATTAGGCCTTGATTCTCTAGTCATTTAATTGAAGGGGCCAAGAACTTGGAGCCCAGAAACATAGTTTGTCGATCAAATCGGTCAAATTCATATTTTGACAGACCCAAGAAAGATATAGGGCTATCCATTTTTCCTCGGCCTTCTCTCTTTTATCTACCAAAATTTATGTATTTTTCCTGCCATTGACCCCTGGATGTATCATGCCTTCTACGCCCATTGGGGAAGAAATTGTGATCCTTCTGTTGCCGCCCAGACCAACCAAACCCCGAGAAAAACTGTCAAGGGTGCTTCTATTGATTGTTACACCATGCCTCTGAATGAGCTTGATCATGAACCTCCTTGTCTGAAACCACCCTTGTCGTCTCTGCACCCCAAGAAGGTGATCCATCTCTAAACTTATCTCCTTTTTCAGCCTTGTCGGTTGGCGCACCATTGACTAGCCTCGTTGAAGCCCTCTAAAAAATCCCTGCTCCCTTCTACACCTCCTCACAGTTTTCGCTCTGCTCTGCCATGCCCAACTTTTTCAATTTATAATTTTTATTATTTGGAATGTATTTATAATTAAGAATGTTGGAGAAAATATTTAATTCAAACCTTTAATTACATTTATTCAATTAACATATAAGTCTAATTATAACTTATTTTATATAATCATAATTATAGAGATAAAATAAAATTGAAAAATGTTTTTAAATTTGACCAATAAAAAATATTTTTTTATAATCATAAAATATCATCTTAAAAATTTATTTACTTAAATCCCAAATGCTAACGTTAGTTCTAACCCTAATTTTTATCCTAATCCTAATTCTAATTCTAAACATAATTATAATGTTTTTAAGGTGATAATATTTAGAATTATAATTATAATTTAATTGATAATTATAAAATTTAGGTTATAATTAATTATTTAAATTATAATAATCTTACTTAATCATTATTTAATTAAAGTTAAAATAATTATTAATTAAGATTATGATTATAATATAATTGATTCTCATAAATGGGTCGAGGGCTAGCAGGTAGTCTAAAAAATTATTATTGATTCAAATATTTACAATTGTTATTTTATAATTATTTTAAATTTCAAAATAATATTAATAAATTAGAGTTATATTTTATATATGTTTTAATCCTAAAATTAAATAATTATATACTAGAATAATCTATATAATTCTAATGATAATTAAAAAATTAAATCTATTTTAATTAATTTTATATATTTTAGATTCTAGTTTATTTAAATATTATGTAATTATAATTGTAACTTTTTTTTCCTCAGAAATATCATATTAAAAATAAGATATTACATTTAGTAGAAGTTGAAGAAACCTTTACAGGAGAAAAATAGGAAGAAAGCAAAGACAAAGTTGCTACAAAAAAAAAGGCAGTAGCCAACAAAGAAAACCTAGAAATAATTGGACAATGAAACGGAAAGGCAGTCGCCAGAAAACCAAAGAGAGCACGCCAAAGAATGGTGAAAGCAAGCAAGTAGTAGGAAAAAAACAATGATCGGGAAGAAAGAGAAAAGCCACAAAGGAAAAGTGGATGATAGCATCATGAATGATTGATCACAGAGAGATTATTAAGGCTGCAAGATAGAACCTGCCAAGTGTTTAGTTAGTTCCCATCTATCTGCAATCAAAAATAAAACTACCTTTGAAAGTGTATCTACCTCCAAATTGAATTCCATGTAAACATGTGTGAAGGATATATGAACAAAGCTAACCCTCATCCTATCAATCAAAGCTTTAATAGGAATGAGGATGATATTTTCAATATGATAGAGCTCCTTTATCCATTTGATGATGACCTCAGAATCACCGAAAACTTGTAATTTATCCATCCTTTTTTCCATGGCCACAGTCAACAAAAGTTTCAAAGCCATAATCTTAGAAAAATTATTTGTACCATAGCCCAAACTAGCACTAAAAGAGATATAATGATTTGGATTGTGAAATATTATGCCACCCACCCCATAGAGACCAAAATTACCTTGACAAGCCCCATCAAAGAAATCCCAAGGATGAGATTTATCAATTAACAAAGGAGTTATGGGTCTCAGAATATTCACCTTACGAGTAGTCTGAAAGTGAACAAAAATGGATTGAATCTAAGAAATGCATTGGAAGGCAAGAATCAACTTATTTTGAAAATTTGCAACATTTATGGCTAGCCAAATACCCCAAGCAACTAGAAGAGGTAGATTACTAAATGAATGTAGCGACCTATGATGATACCAATTTTCAAAACAATTAAATAGAGTATTTCTAGCCCAAACATTCCTTTGACCAGTCAATCTTTCCAAATCAGACCAAACTTGGATAGTGTAAGGACAATTGATTAAAAGGTGGTCAATAGATTCCAAATCCATCAAGCATAGAGAACAATGTCCCGGACCCTGCCAACTTATTTTTTTGCAACACATCCCAAGTCTAAATTTTGTTTTGTAGTGCAAGCCACATAAAAAATTTGGTCTTATGAGGAGCATAAAGCTTCCAAATACACTTCCACCACCAACTATCAGCATCATAGTTCCTTAGAGGAAACAATGTCTTGTATCCCAAATTGACGTTATACACCCCTTGGGCAAAATTCTTAGACCAAATCAATAGATCTTCTTCATTGTTTATTCTAACATGACTCCACTTAAGCTTGTTAACATAATCACTCCAAATTTCATAATCCATACCAGTCAATCCTAACCTACCAGCAGATTTCCACCCTTGTTGCCAAAAAATGGTGGTATTAGAATCAGTAGCCTGTGCAAGAGTAGAAATACCTTTCTTAGACAACAGATTTATTAGATCCCCAAGAAGAAGGTAAGCTTCACCACAATTGACCCAAGGATCAACACCCACTCTGACATTTTCACCATTCCCCACCTTCCAAGATAGCTAATTACCAATAATAGGGAAAGAAGAAACAACAACCTTCTAGACAATAGAGGCATTACGAGAAGTTTTAATCGGACATTAGATCCAATCAACAATAGGTTTAGGAGAAATTTACTTTTTGAAAAATGTTTTATACCACAAACCCCTTGTCAAAATGAGTCTCCAAACACTCTTGGAATGAGAGAAGCTCCAAAGTAATGAATATTGTTTAGTCCCCAACCCCCCTCATCCTTTGGATTAGATATGGACAGCCAATTCGTAAGTGGAATACTAAATTTGTCCTTTTTTCCTTTCCACATAAATGTGAAGCTTTTTTTCCTTATATTTTCTAACACACACTTGGGAATGTGAGCTAAAGAAAGCCAAAAAAATGGTATAACTTCCAAAATAGATTTGATCAAAGTAAGTCTTCCCTCAATGGATAGCCATCTATTGCACCACAAATTTATACAATTTTGTACCTTGTCAATCAACCATAACCAATCATTTTTTCCATAAAAATTTTGGTTTCAAGAGGAAGCCTAGGTATTTACAACTAACTTGTAGATCAAAATGTTGATAGGGAAACATAAGAAGAATCCAATTATGAAGGTCCATCTAAATTCTGCTAAGAGAGATAGTGGACTTATGTATATTGATCACCATATACCCGTGGCTATGCAAAATAAGTCAAGTATCTTGTTAACCTTGATCAGTTCTATTATAGATTCATTGTTGAACAACAAAATATCATCCACAAAAAGAAGATGAGTAAGGGTGGTGGTTCCACCTACCAAAATACCACTTATAGAATCATTTTATTTAGCAACCAACATAGCACGAATTAATCCCTCAGCAACCAAAAGAAAGAGAAGAGGGGATAGAGGGAAGCCCTGTCTCAATCCCTGAGTAGGTCTAAAGAACTTTGAGGTAGATCCATTTATGAGAATGGCATAACAGAAGAGATACATCCCATAATCCAATTAACCAGTTCTGTAAGAAAAAACTAAGATGTATCAACAATAACTGAATATATAGCCAATTCACTCTATCATATGCCTTTGACAAATCAAGCTTCATAACCACAGCTAGAAATTTCTTCATTTTTATAGTATGGATACCCTTTTGAGAAACCCCAATAGCCTCATGAATATGTCTCCCATGTAAGAAACCAGATTGTTCGCATGAAAGAGAATTTGACAACACATGCTTCTAATAGCAATGACTTTGGAAACAATCTTGTATATGCAGTTACAAAGAGAGATAGGGCGAAAGTCATCAAAAGAGTCTGGCTTGTTCCTCTTAGAAATCAAGGCAATGAATGTTGAGTTGAAATTCCCAAGTATTTTCCAAATTTTTTGATAATGTTCAACCTCACGAAGGATATCAAAACCTAGAAAATCAAACAACCCAAGGAAGAATTCAATAGTCCAGCAATTTAGGTCTGGACTTTTTTCTTTATGAAAAGTACCCATAACAGTCCTCAATTCATCCCTCAAAATTTCTTTCATAAGTTCCTCATTAACTGCCCCATCAACAAATCTCGAAAAATGTGTAGAAATACTAACTATGTCAGTAATATTTTCCCCTAGCTAGTTCCTTATACAACTAGTAGTGGAACCAAAGAAAATGGGGGATATGGGAGATCAAGTGCTATCACAGCTACTTTCTAAGATGTTCCACTCAAGGATAACCCTAGAGATCTCAATGCAAAAGAGAAAGAGATCTTGCAATAGGGTTGTCCTAGGGTCTTAATATGATCTAATGAGGGGTTCACCACCAAGTGTAAACTTGGAAAAGACAATGAAATGCAAGGTGTAATACAAAACCCTAATTGAATGCAAACTAACTCTAAATGACCTAAAAAGGAAAATGAAATGTAATAGAAAACTATAAAATAGAAAGCGTGCACCTAGGAATCTGTAGAAGACGGAATGGAGGTATAGAATTCTAGAGAATATGCTTTTACTGTTGACTGAGACTCATTTGCCAAGCTGGGTGAATAAGTTCAGTTTCTTGGAAAGTGTATAGGAACAAAAATCTACCAAAAGGTGTCCAAATCTGCAAAATCCTAAAAATGTACTAGAACCGGGACTCATTCACCAGAAGTGATGAATCAATCCAGTTGGGCTTTTCTGAAGCTTCAAAAGTTGATCTTTCTCTTTTTTGTTTGCTTTTTCCTTCTTGATTGATTTTCGGATCTGACTCTTCGATTTGCAACCTGTAGGTGATCTCCAATTTTCTCCAAGGATTAATGGCAACTTTCACAACTTTGATCACTTGACAACTTTTCTCCAATCTTGCTCCTTAGGAAATCTGCAACCTAAACTTGTAAATCACACACAAAGGAGAGGGAAAAATGTTGTGGGGTTAGTGGATAGAGGTTTTCCTTGGTCAAACCCCTTGTTGGTAACTAAACCTTGAAATGAAAGAAAATATGAATGGAGAATGATGAATGAACAAATATCAATGTTGCAACTCACCAAACCCTAAAATAAGGTGTTGCAAATATGCTTGAAATGGTTGCAATGGATGTGGTTCTTGACTCTTTTTTTAATGATGTTGATCTTGCTTGAAACACTTGCTTGAATCATAAACCCTGCATCATACTTATTAGCACAATAAAAAACATGATAGATAAAATCTTTGACATGATGATTGGCACTTGAATGTTTCTCTAAAATGCTTGATAATCTACCCTTGAAGACTCTTGAATACTCTTGTGAATGTTCAAATGTTCTTGCGAACTCTCTTGAATGCTAGGTGTGAATATGGGTGAAAGAACATTGTATTTATACTTGATTATGCAAGAATTCCTGAAATTACAACACTACAAGCCGACATCAGATCTAGGAGAATAAAATCCTGCTAGAAATTTGAATTAAATTTGATTTTGGGCACATGGGACTCATTTTCCCAAGCCGGAATGAGTCCCATTAGACATAATGTATGGGACCAAAAACCAAAAGTGCTTAGAAATATGTGAAAACTGGTTTTGGGCCAAAAGATCTAGGTGGGACCCATTCACCCAAGGTGGCGAATGAGTCCCAGATCACCAAATCCAGGCCACACAAGCTAGAAACACCTAAATTATGATTGGTTATTGATTGGTGTTGGGATTATTCTCGAAAAAATGCAATAAATGAGGCTTGTGCATGCAAAATAGGTCTAATTAAAGCATAAGAAAGCAGAATTATTAATGACAAGCCTAGAGGAATGTGAAAGTGTGTTACAACACTTTACAACACTCCAAATAAGGCAAGATTAGTGTTTATTTTAATTCAAAATAGGTTTATTATGCTTAGTTATTTGATAAAACCTTAGAAAAGTGTGAAAGTGAATTACAACACTTCACAACACTTTAGCAAGGTGCCATTAAAATCCATTAGTTCACAAGGGCCCAAGACTTAATGTGAATGTGCTACTCACATTACAACACTAAATTGAGGCAACATTAAGCCAAAATCACAAGGAGGGCCCAAACAAGCCAGAAAAAGTAGAAGGGTTACTCTTCTAGTGACTCCAGGTAGAAATGTGAGACTCCCATATCAACAATCTCATTGAATGTGTTAGCCTTAGACTCCAACAACTATAATATAGAAGTTGTGTCAAAGGTAGTATGAAAATAAAAAGCATAAAACACATCCAATTCCTACTCCACCAATGAAGAGAACTTTCCTATTCCAAATTTTTTTTATGTGTCTAACTGATAGTAGCAACCTTGAATTTTTAAGGTTTTTAGCAAGTTGTAGACCAGCTAATACATTCGAAGATTCATCAAAGAGAGTCAAAATAGTTTTTACCAAGTTAATGAAGTCAGCATCCAAAAGCCAAGAGGGATTAAATTTGAATGGGGAAGGTGACCTTTAGTGTCAGCTTTAGCAACTTGTAGTAAAATGGGGAGATGTTCAGAATCACCACCCGAGGCCACCCAAGAACGAATCTTGCCATATCTATGAAAAAGTGTATCATGTACCAAAAATCTATCAAGTCTTTTTGTCACACATTTAGCACCAATGTGTATATTTCTCCAAGTAGGAACGATCACTATTGAGGATAGCTTTAAATCAACTTAGAGAATAACAATTTATGTTGTTCAAAAAAACTAGCCAAAGGGTCAACTCTAGCCAAATCACCCCAAACCTCTTCATTGGAGATAGTGAAATTTAAATCTCCTCCCAAAATGAGATTTTCATATTTTAAGAAAGCATTATCAAAAAAGCTTTCCCAAAAGTACTTTTTATTTGATGTGGGGCCATATATATTAGCCACGGGAAGTGTAAAGCCCATTTCCATAGAAAGGAGTCTTGTTCCAATCCAATTACCAAAGATAATAGAATCAACCAAAGCCATAGTTGAGTTTTTCCAACTAGTAAATAAACCCACGAAAATCCAATTGGAGTTTATTGAAAGAAAATCAAGATGACATCAGGTTTATGGACATCCATTAACCATTTAAGAGCAATCTTTTTGGAGGGGTTATCAATCCCTCTGATATTGAAGGACATAATAATCATAATTAAACATTTTTGGGGGCTTTCCCTGCTCTAAGGGCCCTAGATTATGTCACATGTTCCCCCTATAAGGTATTTGCCACTACCCTATGCTCTGTGTGTGAAAATAAAGTAGATCTTCCCAAGCCCGAGAAGACCCCATCCCCTATCAAAACATAATCTTTGCCACCAACAACTCAATGCATTCATCCTCATGCCTATGCAACCGTCGAGGATGTAAAGAATATCTAGGTTGTGTAGGAGGTGTAGACAAAATATTAGCAGCAACTGAAAGTTTAGGCTCGATGAAATGTCATGTCCTCGAAGATCCCACAAAAAAAATAATTGTAACTTATACAATAATAATTATAATAATAAACATAATCCTAACTTAATACTTAATTATTATTATTATTTTAAGTTAATAATTTTAAAAATTAAAATAATTAATTATAAATTATGAAATGTCATATATAATTTATTAAAAGTTAAAAATTATGAAATATTATAAATAATAAACTCAACTAATAAATAATTAAAATATTAATAATAATAATTAAAATATATAAATATTAATAGTTTTAATTTAAATCTAAATATTAAATAAGTTAAAAATAATTTAAAATTTTAATATTAACTTTTAGCTTTTATATTATAAGACCATAAAAAATAATTTATTTAATTTTTATGACATAATAAAATTTATATTTTAAAATAATATAAGTTTTAAACTTAAATTTTTATTTTTTTATTTTTATAGAATAATAATAATATGATTTTTATACAATAAAAAATATTTTAATAATATTTAAAATAAAAATTATATAATATTTTAAATGTAAATTATATAATATTTTAAATGTAAATTATTCAAATTTATACATTAAAATAATATATTTAAAACAACATGTAAATTTATTTAGAACTTTTAAAACAAAATCATATAAAAACAAGTGAATATGATGGTTGTCTCGTGAATATGCATTCAAAAATTGGAAACAACTTTTATTGCATGCCAGACAAATAAGTTAGTCATACAAAAAGTGTAAACAAATTTTATTGCATGCCAAAAACTTAGCAAATAAGTTAGTCTAAATGTCATTAGAAATAGTTTTATTATACCTCTGAATAATGATAATCTCTTTGACATTTTTCACCACTACACACATGGCCAATCAGAATGGAAGAAAAACATTTTTTTATTTCTCTAGCATAAAAAATGCTCATATACATATGTTAAAACATTAAAATAGATTTTATGAAAAGAAATCTAAAAAATTGATTGGTTGAAATTAAAACATTTAATGGCTAGTTAAAATCTGTCCCTTCCACTAATTCTATCATAGGAACTAATAACACCTACAAATTAACTATAGCATCATAATAAAATAGAACAACCAAAAAAATTATTTTTTTCCTCTTCTGGTGATAGATCACTGGGTGTGATCCGAAACTAGCAATACAATTTCATGGACTGTGGAAAACTCATACCAACAACCTAAATGTTTACAAATTAACTACGACATCGTAATAAAATAGAACAACCAAAATATTTATAAACTTTGAGGAGCCATCACACTCTTTATCTCTGAAAAATTATTTTAGTTCTTACCATCTACCTGAGAGTTAGTTAACCATTCTAATACCTGAACACTTTAGATAAAAATTTATTTGTTTTAATGCATAGATATGCTCTTCATTTTTGTAAGCTACTTATCCAAAGCTTGTGCCAACTATTTGAATGCAGGTGTAACCCTAAGGTGGTGTTCAAATCCAAAAAAAAAACTATTTGCTATTGGGGAGCAGGATCATCCCTACATATATGGGAAGCATTCCCTAGGCTCTAACTACTATTGAAAAAACCCCATCAAACAACTTCTCTTAAAATCCCAATGGAATTCATGCTTGATTCTGAAAAGACATAGCTTAGAAATTCTCCTATAAATAAGGTGGTTGGGCATTGTAGTGTATTCTGCAAAGTTATTCTCAGTTAGCAATGGCTTTCAATTCTATGTTAGTTGTACTTATGTTTTTTAGCATTGGCACTACTAAAGTATCTTCAGTCCCTGTGCCTTCAGAGGAAAACCTGAAAGATCTTGCAGTGGGTGCAGTGGCTTCTTGTCTTGGAGAAGCTCAAGGTGTTTCAGATTATATTGTGAAGCTGAAGGAAGAAGAAAAGGCCACAAGCACAACTTCCAATGCTTTGAGGGAATGTGTCCAATTTATGGAAGATACAGTGTCTCAACTACAAAGTGTAATGGTGAAATTGAAGGAAATGCTTGATTCTCAAATGGAGAAGAATACATCTGATATTCAGACATTGATGAAGGAGGCATACAATAATCCTGGAATGTGCATAGTTGAATTGGTGACTGCAGTGTTACTTGATCCAGAATGCTAGTTGAAGGCAGATCCATCCCACATTGTCACCCTTGTTAAGGATAGATCTCAGAACCTCATCAGATCTATGACCAATGCCACTTCCATTGTCTCCCAACTTTCCCTCAGAGACAATCCTTAGAATATAATTTATGTAGTTTATGATTTTCATCATGTGGTTAATAAAATCTGATTTTGTTTTATTATTGGAATAAAGGTCTGAAGTATTGGAGCAAAGGTTTTGAAGTTGGTGGAAATAATGAAAGAGTGTAATTAAAAAAAAATCATTGAAAAGAATTTAATTATGATTTTTTAAATTTGAGATTTGGTGTTCTCAAATGTGATAAAATCTTTTTTTTTCCTTGTTTCTTAACTACTAAAACTTGCACCTAAAGGAGGTTCAAGGATTATGCCGATAGAAAACTATATGCATGTTAATATGTTAAAGAGTATGTGTTTGTGCATGGATGCACTACAAATTCTAGTTGCATGTGATTGGATTAAACAATTAATAATAATAAGTGTTAAATAATGGAATGAAATAAACTTAGACAAATCTATATTTTTTTCTTAAAAAATTAAGTATTATCATACAGATTTAAAGACATCCATCACCATCGAAAATTCACTTAAGGAAAATTCACAACCAGCAATTCATAGCCACGAAAATTAATCACAAACTTTTAATGTGATGAATTTTTGAAGTGGTGAATTGATGTGGTGAATTTTCCTTTCCTGCGGTGAATTGTTGGCGGTGAATTTTCCAGCAGTGAACTGCTACCCGTGAATTTTCCTAGAGCCAGATTTAAAACATAAAACAATGCAAATGAAAAAAAGAAAATTGTCTTCAAATTGACAAAAAATAGTACAAATAAAAATGAAATGTTCCCATCAAGTTGTCAAATCAATATTTGTTTCGCTTTTATGTGATAAGTGAGATTTTGGAGGTTTTTACCATTAAATGGCAGCTAAAACTTGTTTTCTGACCACTCAATAGTGGTTTGTATGCGGGAGAGTTGTTTCAGGCTCAAATCTCACACTATATGTAGCCTATCTGCTAAAAATGTTAATGAGTTTTAGTCTTAATGTGAATTTAAGAGAAAATGGTGTATTCAATGAATGTTTTAAATTTTATTAATAAGTGATTGATTAGATTTTTTATGAGTTTCTTTTTTTAATTGATAGAAATAATTAGATTATATAAATATTAGTGTTATTTTTTATTAAGCTGATTATAACATAATGAATAAGTATATGTTTTATATTAAAAGTGATTTTTGTTAAGTTATTATTAGTAAGGGGAATTAATCTATTCATATTATTCAAAAGTTAATTTTTTTGTGAATGGTGTAATAAAAAAATACACCATCATTTCTAATGTGAATTTGATGGTCTATCTAACTGTTTTTTGCATTTTGGACCACCTAAAATTTATTAGACCATATGCTTAGACTTGCTATATTTTTATATAAATGTAAGTATATATATATATGTATGATAAATATATAAATTAGTTTAGAATTGGAATAATTATTTCTAATTTCACTTTAGATTAACATATATGATTTATAATATTTATTATAAATATATTTATTAATTCAAAATCTGTTTCAATATTAAATATATTTATTTCTATTTTTAAAATTATTTTTTGAATGATAAATTTAAGATTTTAACATTTTTACTAATAGTTATCATTGCTTTATATTAATATATATGATTTATAATATTTATTATAAAAATATATATTAATTCAAAATATAATTGCTTTTTCACTTTTTGAATATTTTAACAAGATTTATTTTCTATATGAATTTAGAAACTGTAATGCCCCGCCACGCAACCCCAAAGGAATTAAGTAAAATGCAACAATATATATATATATAATTTTATTTTTAAAGAACAAGGGAGTGAACATTAATTAACACAATGTAACTATTATTCAATTTGCATGACTTAATCCTTTGAGGTACATGAGGACATTACTTAAGAATTAATTATTAACAACATAGGCATTGAACTAACCGTTACATGAAACATACATACAAACATCCATAGATATAATTACATCAGTAACAACAATAAAGACATAAGATAGAATGATATCCAAAGTTATAACATCATTGTAAATTCTTCTCATAACCAAGTTTACAATAAAAGTACAATGCATCAACATGAGATTACATCACAATAGCACCATGTGCAATTATATACAAAACTTTCCCAACTAGGTGGGAGTGATACATCAGTGTAAATATAACATAAGTACATAAATTTGGAACCCACAAACAAGGAAATGGCTGCTACTGCAACTCAGCACTGAAAGATGAACCTACATAATAGAGAGAATCCCAACGGGGTGCAAGACACGATCCACCCGACCACCCCTGTGCTAGGAGTTTCTAAGGAAGGGTTCCCGACCAAGAACGTCTAGACAAGACTTACCACCAACTAATGAAAATCATACAACACATGAGACCACTCAAATTCAAACAACAACAAAATAACCAATACAAGACAAGTGACCAATTCCAGATGATTTCCCAAAAGAAAACATAAATAGGAATGTTAGAGGAGAGTGTCATCGCATGGCTTAACATGGATTCGCTAGGCTACCTATTGCAAGAACCACCTCCATCTATTGATGGATTATACAGGCAACCAAGCGCTAGGAACCGCCTCCATCTATGGTTTGCCAGGCTACCTATCTCAAGGAACCGCCCCATAGGGTTGCTCATGTGGAACCGTTACCTTTCGCGAAGACAAGGCAACGATCATGCCAACCATGGCCTTCTCAATCCCCTTTAGTCTGTGATAGCACTAAAAGGCGGATGAGGAAATAATTATCTTTTTAGTGTGTTACTACCCACCCTCTAGTTAATTAATTAAATTATCACTTATTAAATTCACTCTAACAAGGGCTATCTTGGTGCCCCTTTGTGCGCTGACCACCCACTTAGAGCCACTCCCTCTAGACACTCAACCACAAGAAAATAACATCAAGGATTGTACCACAAAAAAAAAACTACATCAAATGAAAATCAAAAGTGAGGCATGACCATCTCACCAATCACAAGGAAACACATCCATATTCTGGTATAATCCAAAAGTATAACCGATCCATAAACATTACAAAAACCAAAATTAAAATGAAAAACAAGAGTAACCACATTACCCCACCTCTGGAATCACTTAGGTTTCCTAAACAAGTTTGTTAAACTCTAGGATTCCCTTGCCGGGCATAAAACCCCAAAATAAAAGAAAATCCATAATACATAAAACGATATAACTCAAAACAATCATTAACAATAATACCATAAGACATGTCTCAAAACATGGAAAAATTCTCATCAAAATGTAATTCAGTAACATTGATAACATCCAATTTATCTCTACTTTTCACCGTTACACTTGTTTTCTTAAAATACCATATTCAACGAATTCATAAATAATATAAATAAATGTAAATTATCTTTTGATCATATTAACAAATTAATAACTAACCTAAAATAAGACTACAATATCTATTAAATATATATATATATATATATATATTAGTATTAACATTAATAATAATATTAATATTAATATTAACATCTACATATATATATATATATATATATAATTATATACTTATTTAAATACCTACAACTCAATTACAATGCATATCAAACTTAATATAAACTAAAGCCCATAAAATACACATGAATTTGAAATATTACATGCATAACGAAATCAAAATGCCCATGCGCTAATCATGATAAGGAAGGTATATATATAACCGAAAAATTAAGAAAGAAATTAAAATCTCACATAAAAGGAAACTACCTATTACAAAATCACTAAACATGGTAAGCAAGGCACCCGAACCCAGGGAACTTAATTTCTGCCGAGCACCATGCATCATAAGTATTAATCATTGTACAGTGGTGTGTACAGCGTACTGACCTAGGGAATTGGGGTGATGTGGCCGCTGTCGACCACATTCCTCTCAAGCGCACAGAGAATAAATAACAATACAAAAACATAGGGGCGTGAAAAACAATAGCCCCACACATGGATTAAAACAGACACCACGGATTATATTATATGATATACGAATTTCTGTATACATTTGTGACTTAGAAATTTTCAATACGGAGTAAGGAATAGGTTTATCGACTATATTATATACTATATCGGGGCATGAACACATCAATTCAAACATTGCCAGGGATCAAACAATACAAATTTCGAAACAATTAAATTAGCATTCACCAACGCAAAGAATCACCACAAGCATGAAAACCCAATGTCGATTTATATATAGACATTTATTTAAATATAAAATAAATTTCATAAAATAATAAAAAAATAAAGCAAGAAAACTCATGGATTTGAAACCCAGCCATTCGTACACAGGGTACCAAAAATAAACCCTTTTTCTACTTTAAATAAAACTACCCAGCCTTACAAATTTAAAACTACTTTCCAGAAATTTAGAAAGAATTAAACCTATGAATCTGTATTTATCAAACTAAATAGTAATACCCTTATTTAATCCTAGATCCCAGACATTGATCAAATAATTTGTTCTAAACAAATAAAATTCAAGATCTAGATTGAAACCCAAACAATAATGTTTAATAATTCTTTTGTCAACTACGGTTTTTACAAATAAATTGTATTGAAGAAATTTAGACAATATTTTCACTAGGTTTTGTGGAAAAATTTGTAAGTGTTATACAGACAAAAATTTTCAATCATAGAATTCCACATAGCTGGAGATTTAAACTCATCAAATAGTACAACCAAGAGTTTATAAAAAGAACAAAAGAAAAAACAAATAGAATAGAATTTTGAAAGGAACCTGGCATCCTACGACTATAGAAGAAATCTAACACGGATGCTTTCCTCCTCCTTTCAACACTGACCCTTTCCTGTAGCTTCTTTTTCCAAAACAAAATCTGAGACAATCCTTTGAAAATTCCCCTGCATGCCTCTTTTTTGTTCTCTTTAAAAGAATACAAAATCCCCATTTCAATAGCCCCCTGCCTCTTCCTCTTCCTCTTCCCGCAAAATAGCTTTAGAATTAATTAATTTCATTCTCAGCATAACCCCCACAAGAATATCTCAGCTTTCTTTTTAATTTTTTTTTTTTTTAAACAATAATTTTTAAATTACCGCCACTTATTCCTAAAATTTAATTAAAACAAGCTTTTTTTGTAAATAAATAACTTTTAATTAAGAATAATTAAACTTCAATACTTACAAGATCATAATTAATAAATAACTTTAATTAATCTTATAAATATAAAATAATTAAATCCAATATCCCCAAACCATAAATAAATTAAATAAATCATTTAACTCAAAAATCAAAATACCAAGACAAGACTAGGTCAACACAAGACTCAACAACCTCCTAACGAAATGATGGACTTGGGACGGGAATTCTTCCTTAACAACTCCTTTTAACAACATCGTACCCATTGGGTTTAATTTGTGCTCACCCTATCCTGCCAAAGCAGGTGGAATCGAGACTTTTAATCCTGCAATATCTACAAACAAATAAACGTCAAGTAACATATAATCTCCATTGAAAACACACTGTGAAAGGTAATAGCGGGGTAGCAGGGCGCTCACGAGCGAGTGGTACTACTCCGTCCTTTCACCAAAATACACTAAACATGTCATCATAAGCATAATATCATGGAAATACATTATCGCATATAAATTTAAAGAACCACCATTGCATAACGAATCAAATCATCAATGTATAATGTATCATTAAATGTCACACATAGTGTAAAGAGTAGTAAGCAAGTAGCAAAGAAACCACACATGATCAAATATAAATCCACCACATAGAGTATCACAGAGTATCCACAATATCTATTTATGCAGTTTGGATATGTTGGTTAGAGGAGTTTAATGGTGTAATATCTAGAATTTCTTGTCCTAGATTTTTGTGCAAAGAAATTTTATGTTCACCAATGTGTGAACTGAGAAAGCAGTGTTATCTGGGAGAAAAAAAATTTCTCTACATTTCTTCATAGTCTGGATTCTAGTCTTATGTATTTGAGGGTATTGCTTATGTTGCTCATATCTATCTTTAGTCTAATTTTATTTTTTATTCTCCATAAGGCTGGATTTGGGTGTTGTAGTATGTGGAAGGTTAGTTGATTGTGCATAATTCATATGTCCTTCTAGTGTATGATGTTGCAAAGGAGTTGTTTGATTTTAGGGTATTGATGGAATATTCAAGATGTTTCAATGTTGTGTCTAGTCTATGAATAGTATTTGGATCAAAGGAAGGGTGTACTTAATTGTCTAATGGTGTTAACACAGGTTCAAAAAACCTTGGATGTTTACACTAATTACGGATATGCTTCAATGTGTATAGAAGCATGTTGTGGCATGTTTGAGTGGATTTGGGTCCAAGTTAAGGTGTGGTGTGGTCCACTTTCATCCTTTTCCATCGTGAGAATTTTTACTGCTGATCTAATTTGAATTTTCATAGTTGAGGTGCTTATCCAACCTTATCAATTGTTTTCAAGGTTAAAAATGGTATAAATAAGTGTTGAGTTGATGGAGAATCAATTAGTGAAGTGTTTGATGTGAAGTGTGAAGATGTGGAGTCTGAAAGTGTAAAATGTAGTATGATATTTGATTCCTAAGACTACTGGAAGCAATGAGAAGAATGTTTTGATATTATATAGAGTGTAAATGTTGTAGTGAAGCAATGGTAGATCATTTTGTTGCTCTGAGATGGATTTCTCATTATAATAATATACTTTCTTCTTCTTTCTAATTTGATAGTGAGTCATTGGTAGTGAGACCTTCTTTTCTTTGGGGTAGCGATCATATTGTATTCGTGTGATATTGGGGGATTCACAACTCATGAGTTCCCTTTGCTTAGAGATCCTCACAGGGCGAACTTCCCTATATCACCTCAACGGAATAGCAGCAGGAGTTTCAGATTGTGAAAGAGTAGGTCACAGAGATTTTTTGGACAAACTAACAAGCTCTCAGCCAAAGGACATCAGCACATAAAGCAAACAACAGTGCGGTGTGCTGGCATCTCATAGGGACCAGAAAGTGAGTTTGTCTCAGAAAATAGCTAAGTGACTACTTCTATCTAATTGCTAAGAACTTACAGAATATATGAAAATGACAGAATGTGATAAAGTAGTAGACTTGATAAAGATAAGGAGAAGAAAGGAAGGAGATACTTACAACTGTGCAGATGATGAAGCTTCCACCAAATGAATATCTTCAAAACCTGCACACATGAGGAAGAGAATGTTGGGGCTGTATAGGAGCCTACCTCAATCAAACCCTGTTTTGGTGTTCCCACCTACACGGAAAGCCAGATAGAAAAGTAGCAATGGAGTAAAGAGCACTAAAGCACTACAAAAAATTGTTATGTTACTCAACCAAGTAATAAAGGAGAGGAGTGAAATCTTACCACCTCCACTAAGAGCACTCAAGGATAATGGGGGAGAGAATGAGAGGAACTCAAGCCTCTGCTACAATGGTGCTTTGTTCCACACTTGCTCTACTGATGCGGTGGAGTGTTGATGCTGCAACTGTGAAGTGTAAAGTGTTTGCTTAGAGTTTTCAAGAGTGAGCTCAATGCTTGGAAGAGGATGATCTACAGTTTGAGAGTATGTGAGCCAAGTCTATCCAATATTTCTTCTAACCTCAAAATGCAAGTTCCAAGACTGAATATGAAGGAATTAGGAAGAAAATGACCACATTTGGGTTGGTCAGCTGAGGAGGGCGTTACAAGTTGACCCCCAATGGGGAGTGTAATTCCTTTGCAGGCTCTAGACATAGGAATCTATCAAGGACATAAGCGTGCCACATGGACGTAAGCGCACCGCACGAACGTCTGCACGTCGCACGGGCATCCTCGATAGAAACACCTCCACTAACTCTCAAAATAGGTTCCAAGTGTGATGCAAGCAATGAGATTAGGTGGAATTAAACCTCTGACTTTTGTTTTCTAAAGTAGACAAGGGAAAAAAGGGGAATTGCACATTGGGTACAAATTCGCTCTTATACATTTTTCCCCCACTTTAGCGAGCACTAACACTGATGAGTGCTTGGTAAAGTAGATCAAGAAAGGGTAGGGCTAGAAATTTATACCTAAACTATCGAGGAAGCAGATAGTACATTTTACAAGAAGAACCTTCAATCCAGTATATACGAGAGATAAGAGAGAGATGAACAAAGCGCGTGGTGAAAGAAAAACCCACTCAGGAGTAGAACCCGCACCACAAGGAAGGTGATAAAAGAAAAACCTACTCAAGGAGGAAACCCGTATCACCAAAAAGCACATGGTGAAAGAAAAAGCCACTAAGGAGTAGAACCTGCACCACAAAGAAGGTGATAAAAGAAAACCCTGCTCAAGGAGGAAACCCATATCACCAAAAAGTTCCTTACAAGCCTGCAGACTTGCAAGGAGGCATCCCCCAAGATCTCTCACATGGAAGAGGCCGAGAAAGCACCTTACAAACTCACAGACCTACAAGGAAGGTATCTTTCAAGAACTCTCACATGAAAGAAACCTCAAGGACGCGGACTCCGTAGAGTCGAGAAGCGATAACATGTCTACCCACAGATAGAGCATGTCCAAAGCGTTGATATGTCTATCTATAGATAGGACACATCTAAAAGCAGCGACATGTCTACCCATAGATAGAACATGTCTGAAGCAGTTGGTCACATAGACCATAAAAAATTTCAAAGGGGTCCTTCAAAAACCCATCGTGAAAAGAGAGGGGTCCACTTAAGGGATGCATTGTTGAAAGGCGAGGTCTAGTCAGGCTACCCCTAAGCTAGATGTAAAGAATTCATTTGAGAGAAATAATTTCAAAGAGGTCCCTCAGGAACCCTTCAAAAGGAGAGGGGTCCACTCAAGGGACGCTTCAATTAAAAGACATAGCGAAGAGAAGGGTCCTTACATCTCCATAACAAGTTATCACTACCCCCAACATATAGGGGAGGAGAACTATGTAGGGTACTTTGAGCATGCAGGATAGAGGTAAACCTCGATATCACTTATCATGTGAAGTAAAGACAGGTATGTCAATCAAACGGGAGTTTGATGGCACCTGAATCACAAAGCTGTTGTATTTTATCCTTCAAGGCTTTACATTCACTAGTGGAATGACCAAGCACTTGATGGTATGCATAGAAAGGATGTTTCGCTTTATCATATTTATGGGATTTTTTATGTGTAGGAGAAGGAAGAGTAATCAAGCGAGATTTTATAAGCTATAACAAGATACACTCTTGCTTAGATAAAGAATGAGGAGTAAGAAGCAACCCTTTCTCTTGTGGAGAAAAGTTTGACTTCACACAGGAAGAAGAAGAAGATATGAAGGTGGAAGAAAAAGGAGGATAAGTAATCCACGAGAACAAGGTTAAGTGGAATTCATGTCACCATTCAACCATGGTTCCCTTTTAGATTGTTCATCCAAGCAACCAAGCCCTAAGTTACGCTTACAAGGCACAAATTCTATAGGGACCTGAATGCCTTGCTCGTTGCACCCACAACCTTTACGCTCATAGCCACATTTAGAGACAAGCCTAAAGTTGGGGCCATAATGTGTTTGCAAGTCTTGAAAAGAAGGAGGATCCTCATAAAGAGCATTGTCCCAAAAATGGGGATCACACTTCTCTATGGGATCACCATCATTATTCCTAATAAGACTATCAACACTATCCTCTTTTGTTGAAGTGTAATCCTCTTCCTCAGAAGGAGGATCAACACTAAGGATATTACAATTATTGCTTACCCTACCCAATGATACAAAATAATAATAATCTTTGATAGCGGGCGTGGATGATGTTTTCAGAAGGTCTAAGTCAATCGGGTCGACTTTATATTCCCTAACGAAGGGGTCTATAAAGTATAAAAGACCTCGATCACCACCAAGACATGCATTCGTTTGAGAAGATGTAGAAGGAGCACACTTAGGACTCATTGCTTTAGAAGGATCTTCTTTAGGGACGTTTACCTCGAGAGTACCCTTTGTAGGAGGTAATATTGGAGTAAACATTGACACATTAGGAGATACTTAAGGAATAAGAGTAGGTACAGTTGAAGCTTGACCAATAGCTGCCTTCTTACATAGATGCATAGCCTCAGGGTTAGCATTAACTGTGACTAGTCGATTGTTACAAATAAACTTGATAGATTTATGCAAGGTAGATGAGACTGCACCCATAGCATGAATCCACAGTCTACCAAGGAGTAGGTTACACGGTAACTTTCCTGCCATGACATATACAAGGCTAGAAACAATAATAGGTCCCAATCTCAAAGGAAAGACTATTGTTCCTAGGGATTGTCAACCGACATTATCGAACCCACAGAGGACAAGAGAAGAAGTATTAAGAGAGGATGGGTCAATATTAATTTTATGTACTAGATCGATACTACATACATTGAGTGTCGAACCAACATCAATGAGAGTACGTCTAATCCCTATCTTATTAATGTTGACTATAATCATTAGAGGGTCCACTTGCTTCTATACTTCTAAGGGTGGGAGCTCCTACGAATAGAACATAATGTTTGGCGAACCCATGCAAATATATTCCATCAACACGTCAGCATCTGATGGCCTAGTGGAAGAAGGCAAGGGATCTTTTTCAAAGCTTCCTGAAGTATACCCTGATAAACTAGGGCAGACCAAAGAAAATCCCACAGTGAGATCTTATCTAGAGTAACTCGAGCTTTCTCGACAAGATTGCAATCACTAGGTACTTTAATTGTAGTTTTAGGAGCTAAAGGAGGACTTGGTTGTTTATCCATTTCATTCTCATAAGTATAGGCTACCGCTCTATAAGAGGGATCTTAGAAATATTAGGAGAACCACTATGAGATGGAACACCATCAATAGCACAAACCCTTTCAGGAGAAGGACTAGATGGAGTCACATGAATAATAGTTCTCTTAGGCCTTTAAGGGGAAATGGAGACATAGGTCTCATTTACTAAATCATCACAACTAGTAGAACAATTATTTGAATACATATTCTCAACATCAATCCAACTAGTATCAAATGTGGAATAGGTATTTGAAGGAACCTTCTCCATATCGATCCAAGGAGAATCAAATGTGGAAGGAGATTCATCATGCACTAATGCATCATCTATAGAAGAGAGTGTATTAGAACAAAGATGAGATTCATCATTCACAAATGCATCATCTCTAGAAGAGAGTGCATTGGAATGGGAAGGAGCTTCATCATTCACAAATGCATCATCTCTAGAAGAGAGTGCATTGGAATGAAGAGAGGGTAGAGTCACATTGAGAAAGGTATCAATGATTTCATTATTTTGAAATAATATTTCCTCCGAAGAAAGAGGAATCTCATGAGAAGGATCAAAGATACCAAGTGACATGGGTAAAGCCAAGTCACCATCACATGTACTAAATGGAACATCATTCACATCTTTAACAAAATGAGATACAGAACTAATAAAAGAATATATTAGATCCATTACAATCTTTTCCAAAGAACAATGTTGTACATGTTAGGTTCACCAAAATGTGATAGGGGCATTCGCTACTCACGAGTTCCCTACGCTTAGAGATCCTCACGGGGTGAACTGCCCTATATCACCTCAGTGGAACAACAATAGGATTTTCAGATTCTAAAAGAGCAAGTCACAAATATTTTCTAGACAAACTGACGAGCTCTTGACCAAAGTACATTAGCACATAAAGCGAATGATAGTGCTAATAACTTATAGAATATATGAAAATGACAGAATGCGATAAATTAGTAGAATAGATAAAGATAAGGAGAAGGAAGGAGATACTTACAACTGTGCGGATGATGAAGCTTCCACCAAAAAAGTGTATTCAAAACCTGCACACAAGAGGAAGAGAATGTTGGGGTTGTATAGGGGCCTACCTCAGTCAGACCCCATTTTGGTGTTCCCACCTCCACAGACAACCAAATAGAAAAGTAGAAATGGAGTAAAGAGAACCAAAGCACTACAAAACAGTGTTATGTTACTCAACCAAGTAATAGAGGAGAGGAGGGAAAGCTTACCACCTCTACCAAGAGCACCAAAGGCTAATGGGGGAGAAAATGAGAGGAACTCAAGCCTCCGTTGCAATCATGTTTTGTTCCACACTTGCTCTACTAACGTGGTGGAGTGTTGATGTTGCTGCTATAAGGTGTAAAGTGTTTTCTTAGAGCTATCAAGAGTGATCTCAATGCTTGGAAGAGGATGATCTGAAGTTTGATAGTATGAGAGCCAAGTCTATCCAAGATTTCTTCCAACCTCAAAATGCAAGTTCCAGGACTGAATATGAAGGAATGAGGAAGAAAACAGCCACATTTGGGTCGATTGACCAAGGAGGGCATTACAAATTGACCCCCAATGGGGAGTGTAATGTCTCTGCAGGCTCCAAATGTAGTAATATGTCAAAGACATAAGCATGTCGCGTGGGCATCCCTAATAGAAATGCCTCCACCAATGCTCAAAATAGGTGCCAAGTTTGATACAAGCAGCGGGCTTAGGTGGAATTAAGCCTCTAAATTTGGTTTTCTAAAGTGGATAAGGGAAAAAAGGGGAATTGCACATAGGGTAAAAATTTGCTCTTATACAATTCAATGTTACAATTAATTTATATTGTGAGATAACCCTCACTGTTATTTTTCCTTCTTGGTCTTTCCATGTAAATATCATGTTCTCATGTTTTTGGATGTGTTTTCATTACTATTTCTCATGTTTACATTCTGCTAATGCATGATAAGGGTTTAATGACTATTAAGGGTTTAAGTACTAATACAAATCTAAATGTTAATGAGGTTTTTGATGTTTTAATGTACAACTAATTCACCCCACCTCTTAGTTGTCTTGTGCATTCAATACCTTTTGTATCCAACTAATGACTTTCTTTAGGTTCCTACATAAATCTCAATAATTGATTAACTGCAAAACAAATTTTTGGTCTAGAATGAGTTATATTAACCAAGATTCCCACAATTAATCTATATAAAGTAGAATCTACCTTCTTGGAAGTACATTCTTTAGTACCCTTGATTCTAGACTAAAAGGGAGTAGAAGCTAGCTTGCATTCTAGCATGTTAAACTTTTCTAAAATATCAAAAGCATATTTTGATTGGTAGAGGAACAATCCATCATGTAGTCTACAAACTTGTAAACCAAGAAAATAGTTAATTCTCCCAAATCACTCATATGAAAAATCTTTTTAAGTTCTGATTTTAAATCATCGATTATCCACATATTTGTTCCAATAATGAGTAAATCGGCTACATAAACTACAACAAGAATAATTTCACCTTTGAAACTCTTCACATAAAAGATTTGGATCATATCTACACCTTTTAATTCCATGAAGCTACAAGTATTGATCTATCTTTTTCATTCCATGATCTTGGTGCTTGTTTAAGACTATAAAGTGATTTATTTAATCTACAAACAAGGTGAGGATGTTGTTCATCTACAAAATCGGGTGGTTGATTCATGCATATTTCTTTAGTTGATTCTCCATTTAATAAATCATTTTTAACATCTATTTGATGAACATGCCCTCCATGACTATTTTTCAAAGAAAGAATAATTCTAACTATGTTCATTTTGACAACATGAGAAAATTTTTCCTCATAATCAACACATTCCTTTCGATTGAATCCCTTAGCAGCCAATCTAGCTTTTTATTTTTTTAAGGCTCCATTAGATTTTAATTTTTTTTTGTAAACTCATTTGTAACCAATAACATTTTGGGAAGGTGCACAAGTTCCAATGTTTTATTCTTTAGTAATACATCATATTCTTTCATGGCCTAGTCCCATTCTTTCCTCCCTCTATCTTGCTCATATGAGATTGGGTCATTTATTTGTAAGACTTTTTCCATGAGAGCACTAACATTCTTTCCTTTTATTTTTGAGCTTTTTTTATATATCTCTTCAATACTCTTTATCTTTTGTTTAACTAGAACTTCTTCTTCTTCATCACTGCTATTAGTTATAGCATCTTTAGTAGTAGTGCTCTTATCATCCTCATTAATAGAGTTTCCATTTCTTTGTAAAATATCTGAAATATGGAAATAATTTGTGGCTAGAAGCTATGAATGTTTATCAAACTTTATATCTTGTCTAATAAATATATTTTCTTATTCCAATGTAAGACTTAAATGACTCTTCACTATAGCCCATAAAAAAATATTTATGAATATTTAGTTCTATATTTTTTTCTATTTTCTTCTAGGATGTGATGCTAAGGAATACACCAAAATACTTTCAAATACCTGATGTGAGAATTTCTTCCACTCCATACTTCTTCAGGAGTGACATGTGAGGGATTTTGTAGGGATTCTACTTATAGTTTATGTACAACACAAGAAATAGCCAATCCCCAAAATTTATTATGCAAACTTTTAAAATACAACCTTTAATATGTCATTTCCAAAAGAGTTCTATTCATCCATTCAACTACTTTATTTCTCTTAGGGTTATATGGAATGGTTCTTTGTACCTTAATGCCATATTTTTCACAAAATAATTCAAATGTGTAATTTCAATATTCACCCCATTGCCTATCCTTACAAATTTAATTATTTTTAAACTTTGGTTTTCAACTAATGCCTTAAACCTTTGAAATACCTCAAATACTTCACTTTTCCTTTCAAGAAAATAAAACCATACTCATCTACTATAATCATCAATAAAAGTGAGAAGGTACCTAGCACCAGAGACAGAAGGATATCCTGGTGAGCAAAAAAAAATGGGACACTATGTATTCATCATCAACAAATCCAACAAATTTAAGGAGACTTTATTTATGGTTAATTCAACCAATAGCAATAACACTTTTCGGGTCCTTTCTATCTCTTACAATAACTTGATTAGAAGTAACAACAAACTCATATCCAACTCAAGAGAAATTTTATATACTAAAATAAGATTCACTCTCAATCCTTCAACCAGTAAAATATTTTTTGAAGTTCCATTTGTTGAACTAAAAATCCATGTTCCTAGAACAAATAATTTCATTTTATTGCCAATAGTGATTTCTTGATTTGATTTTTTTCTTTCATGAAAATTAATAAATAATGATATATCTCCAGTCATGTGAAAGCATGCCTCTAAATATAGAATCCATTATTTATTAGAATCTAAAGAAAATTATCCTCCCTTTACTCAAGATTTATTTTTAGGTTCAGAAGTTACCTCTAGAATTGATTTTACTTGCCTGGAGATGGCTACAAAAAATTTCTTATCTGTCTTTCCTTCCTTAAACCATTCTTTCTTAGGCTTGTATTGTTCTCTTTCAATATTCCTCTTCTTTAAACAAATTTTTTCCATATTATTCTCACCTCCGCAATACCTAAAAATAATGGGTTTTCTTTACAATTTCTTTTCTACACCTTCATTTCTTGAAAACTGGTTAGAAACATCATTATATCAAAATTTATTGTATCCTTTCCATTTCTTCATTCCATCAATATATCTAGGAAATGATTTACCCTTAGCTACATGTACACATGATTCTTCTTAATATAACCTTCTTTAATAAGTTGAGCCTCTTCATCTAAAACTGACTTACCAAATCAATCAAAATTTTGCTAGGGATTATTAGGATTCAATTGAATAAACCTTTTCCTTGATTCTTTAAATACATTGTAAGGTTGGGGAAACTTACTTTCAACCATTACAATCAATTGAAAAATCCTTTTTTACATATTCAACACCAATTTTCTTCAACTGGGCATTTAAATATGTAACCTCATTAAAGTAATCAACCATTTTTTCAAAATCTACTAGGCTTATATTTACTTTATTTTTTTCTTCTACGCTGAACACATTAGCAATATCTACACCTTTATAATCTTTTTCTAAATTTTTCCATAATTATATTGTATTATCAACATCAACAAACCTACTATTGAGATTGGGACTCAATGCATTACAAATAATTCCTCTAGCTTGCTCCAACTTGCATTTCCATATCATTTCTTTCTTTTGATGAAGTTCTCCAATCTCTTTATTCACTATATTGCATAAAGATTTTTCTCTCAATGCATTCTTACCTCCAATCTTTCAATGTGCAAAACCACTTCCATCAAAGATTGACAAACTTTCATTTATAGAGCCCATGTTAGAAAAAATAACCCTCAAACAAGTAGATTAAACCACTTCAAAGATTATTTTTCTAAACAAATATCAATCTAGAAATATCTTAACCGTGTTAGAATATTTCTAGCTTTGATACCATGTGAGAACAGGCCCAAATAGTAAAATAATAGTATCAAACATGGAAAAAATAGAGCATAAAATAGTTGTGAGATGGTTGAATAAATTATATTGATCTAAATTTTTACATACAATCCAATAACTTACCACAACAATAGTGCCATTCACAATGGATAGCCTCATATTTATACTTGGAGCATCTAAGATTTAGAAACATCTAATATTCTAGAGAACTCTAAAATTGGAATGTTCTTTTCCTTGAATAACTTCTGGCTTCTAGAATATTCCAGCTTTTCTAGAAGATTCTAGTTCCTCTAGAAACATCTTGTCATCTTTCTAGACAATCTTATTCCTTAACAAATTATTTAATTGTGAGGATGGAGGAATTAAAAAATTTAATTGAATAATTGGGAATTATTTAATCAAGAGGTATTATTAGCATGAAAATGATGAATTAATCAAATAGCCTTAGTTATTTGATTAATAGGGGATAAAGTGAATTTAACTAAATAATTAAAAATTATTTAATTAAATGGAGGGATTAGGTGAAAATTAGGAAAATTATCTTAGTGAGTGAAATCAAGATCTATGATATGCTTAGGACAATTTTAGGTGTCTACAGAAATTAGTCCCTAAAATAAAAATATAGTATTGTTCATCTTTAATTTAAATATTTAACTACTACTATATTAGAAAACTTAAGGAAGTAAAGTTCTCCCAATCATTTTATTGTGAATGTAAGTGTAGCTCCATTGATATCATGTTTTTATTAGAATTATTATAGTATTTAATTTTTTGGGGAGCAAGTGTTTAGAAAATATCTTAACATGGTGAGATTGAACCATAAGTTGGCTACCTACTACCCCCATTCACTATGTATACAAGACATAAATTGAAAAAATTGATGCAAACTCTGTAGAGAAAACACTATATAAATTTTTACTACTTTTAATTAGTGAGAGATACAAATTAGTTGTAATCTATTATAATGGTGAAAATTATAGATCTTATGGTTTTTCTTTTTGTTTTGGATTGATTATGTTATTTTTTTATAGAATTACTTGTGTATAAGTAGTGTTCAACATGATATTTGGTAATTAACTCAAGAATCTTATCTATGTTTTTGTATATGAGGAGAAATCTCAAACTTTAATTAATGTGTTATTTATCCCAAATCAAATTTCCAAAAACAAAAATAACTCGAGTCAATTAGATGACACAAACATGACATATAACTTGGAAATTTTAAATTTAAATTGTTGACCCAAGCTAACTTCACCTAACTAATTGTTAGTTGCTAACATGAACATGGAATTTATAAATTAGCATTCTAGGCTATTATATTTAAGAGAAAACCCTAACTAATTTCCATCCAACCTATGGACCATTGAAGATCAACTCAAAACATCAAAAAAAATTCGTAGAGCATCAAGATTGCATCATCATCTTGAATCAACATCCTAGAAATCACTACATATTTACTTGTGGTATCTAAAATTTTCTATTCAACTATTAATCATCAACATGAGATTGACAAAAGGAGAGTGTTCCTTGCTTCTAAGAAAATACATAAACAATTTCTATTGACTTTGTACCTTTTAGGTAGAAAGCTTCAAACATCAAAAGAAATAGGTTCCAAACAATAAATCAAGTAGGATTCAAAGATGTAAGTAGAGTTTAGATCAATAGGCACACCAATTAGTTTCACAAGTGCAATAACTAGTTTTGTGGGTGCATACTTGAAATTTATTATTAAATAATAAAATTAATGACAGAGAGGCATTCATCTTATCATTTCAAAATTACTAATAAATTGATGACATCCATTGTAAAAAAGTCTTCACCAAGTTTAGATCTATGTATCATTATTTTTGTGTATTCAAATTTGAGTATTTATTTCAGTTCATTATCACTCACTCATTAATTGTAGGTGTGTTTATTGATAATTTTTTCATTTATTTATTTACCCTAGATTAATTTGAAAGTATTATATTTATTTTCCTTTTTCAAATACAAAAGAAATTAATTTTACTTATAAAATGTTTGACGATCAAACACTACCACCATATGCCCTACAAGTAGAAAATGTTTACAAGAAGACAAAGAAATATATGTAGAGATAAAAAGTTCCTACTTACCACTTTCCCTCTTGTTTACAACTATTCTTAGCTTATTTGTTTCAATAAAAATGAAATAAATTCTTGTGATTGTTTAATACTCAATTTTGTCTCAATCTTATAACCTGTTTCAGAATTAATGTTTAAAAGCCCAAGCACCTCTTTTCTTCTTCAAATTCTTGTCAATAATTTTCTTGAACATTATACTACCCCATGTCCTTACATCTCAAAAAATCATTTAAACCAACTTTTCTAGTAGCTAAACTTTCCATTTTTACTCTAGTTTATATCCCTATCATTTGTTATGCCCAAATGATAAAAATAATCATGAAATTATTTATAAAAATAAGAAAAGAAACATAAAATAACACAAACTACATATATAGCCAACAATATAGTAGTAACCATGAGTCTAAGAAACACTCATAGCTTCATTACTATATCTCTTTGACTATACAAAAACACTCATATAGATACAAAAACTTAATATGTAGTCATTCTAGAAACTTTCAATATCTTATGGACATTTATTGCTAGTGAAAAACTTTTAGAATTGCCCCTTTCTCAAGACAATCTCCTAAAGGTCCTTGCAACACCATCATCTCTAGATATCAAACTTCTATTATGGGTCATGAGGAGAGCATATATGTATAAGTTGAGCTCACAATTGATGGACATAGCCACTATCTACCAAACACCATCACACCAAAAAGGATAGAACCATGTGCAAATGGGTCCATTTATAAAATTCTAAGGATGGCCTAGTTCAAATTTTGTTGTTCTACTTCATATGCATTCAATTAAGTAATTGTAATCTTTAATTAAAATTTGAGATCAAAATAGTAAGAAATGTTGTATCAACCACAAAAAAATATTTTAAAATAGCAATATGTAGAGTTGTGAAGAACACTACCATGCAATAGAAGAAAATACTACACAATCGCATCTTATTTTACACAAAAATCAATACTCAAAAACAAATAAAATTCAAATTCAACAACATATTCAAACTATAACATCAAAAAGATACCTTCTAAAAATCAAGATAATTTTTAAAATCATATCTTCTTATTTCAATATTATAAACAATCTTTAAGAAGATCTCTTCTCACTCTCTAAATTAAAATCTATAAATATAAAAAACTCTTTTAACATATTATTATGTGTAATATAAGCAAATGAAAAGTGGTTAAACTTATTATTTTCCTTTTATTTATCATGGTAAGATACAGCCATAAATTGACTACCCACTAATAGAAATTTAAAATATTAGCATAAATAGAATTTGAAATAATTAATAAACATGGTCAAATGTACACCCTTACCCAGATCCACCGTTTACACAGAAATTAAATTGAGAACAAAATTTGTAGAACAAACACTATCTATTTTCCCTGTATGTTGTTGGCAAGAGATACAAAGTACTGAACTACAGAAAAGAAGCGAATTACGTTGATAAAATGTTTGTCTATTTGCCAGTACCAGCATGAACTCTGATAATAGGAAGTGTACACAAGAAGACTAAGATCATATATCGGCCATAGAAGACTACGAAACAAATCTCTTATTTAGAAAAACAAACAAATGAATAACCCTAACAGATAAACATTACTGTTGAGTATCTATCAAGGTGAACTACGTGACTGTCGGAGATGGTTGTTCACAAGAATGGTGGATTATCAAGTTTGTGCAGATGATGTCTGAGAATGAACTCCAAGTACGCCGCTCCAGTAATCGTTGTCCTCGTCTAGGCGTAGTTCTTGCCATGCCCAAGGTGACTGCAGCTGAGAAATCGTGCTTAATTCTGCCATCGTGCAGCTGACGTTGGAGTTGTTGTTACTTGTCTTATTAGCAGTGTTGTTATTAGGGGAATCCAAAAGCAGGTCCGTCAAGTCCTGCATGTCATGGCTGTGGCGATCATGGTCGTGGGTTATTTCATCAGAGCTAGAGAAGTCCTCATGGGTGGACTTCTTGCTTTCTGCTTGGACCCTCATAATAGCCTTAGAGGAAGAATCATGATATCTGGAAATCCCAATCCAATCGGTTGAGTTGTCTTCCTTGTCAATAATTTCATTTGGGTGATCACCGATAAGCTGATCTGAATTGAAACCAGGGGAAAAGGATGAAACAGGATTTGTATCGATCCATGGAAAAGCATTCCCTATACCATGATCCAGTCCATGGGAATTCTCAGTATTGTTATTGTTATTCTTAGTGTTATTAATTATAGTTTCCTTCCTGAAGGCCTTGCCTGATTCTGAGTTCCAAAGCCTCAAGAAAATATCAGGGGGTGCCTTGGAATTGGCCTCTGCATTATCATTCCCCATCAACTTATTTTTAAAAGAGGAATATGAAGATGACAGGATTGAATCTCGAGACAGCCTTGCTTCAGCTTCGAGCCTTGCAGTCTCCCACTGTGACACGTGCCTCAGGAGGGCTTTGGACTGAGATCCCTGTAACCCATTTGCGCTGGGTACCTCAGATTTGGGTGCATGGGTAGAAGGATCCAATCCCATTCCCAACATTTTTTTCTTCATGTGGGTGTTCCAGAAGTTCTTGATCTCATTATCAGTTCTCCCTGGCAGCTGGGAAGCTATTGTAGACCACCTGCAGAAAGTTACTATATTAAAATTGACAACTCCACCTCTAGCAATAACACCTTTTAGTATACTAATTAAATTTAGTTTGTCAATATACATCATTTGAGGAAGCTAAATCCATGGTTTATCAGTGTTTTTTAGTACCTGTTGCCTAGAATTGCATGCAGCTGAAAGATAGTTCTTTCTTCTTCTGGTTGAAATGGGCCTCGCTTAATATCAGGTCTCATGTAATTAGTCCAACGTAGGCGGCAACTCTTCCCGCACCGAAGAAGTCCTGCACATAAGTATTGCATATATTCACTACATGCTTATAAGTTCACATGAAACGTTTGAAGTTACCAAGGAATTTGGTATGACAAAAACTTGTATGGCCTAACTTGTAGTGCATGTCAAATTATTCGTTATTTAATTTATGGTTAAAAGTTTCTTTCTTACACCACGTGTACACAGTCTAATCTCATTTCTTACGTACATAGAAACCTTTTAACAATAAATAGGCATTTACGTACATAGAAACCTTTTTACAATAAATAAACTAAATGCCTATGTTCATACGTGTAAAAGCTAATACACAGAAGCTCAGATGCAATAAATGCTCCCAAGTCAGATAGTCTCATAAGATCAAATGTAACACACTTTCAAGGAAGAAGCACATTTAATTGATTTGTTTTGTATTTTTTCTATTTATATTTTGAATCATATTTAATGATCAATTATCAAGAAGAGGAAGGTAAGGGATTAAGACATAGACATGGTTTTAATAAAAAATGGGAGAAGAAAGAAGAATTAAAAACAAGGAACAAGACATCTCTATATAATTATTCAATGACTAAATAACATAAATGGATATTTCAAAAATAAATCTATGTTACAGTGGTCTGTGAAAAAATTATGCCAGCTAGATACTCATTTGCTAGCACCATAAACACCCAAACACAATCAGATAATTAAAATAAGCTAAACTAATTAAACTGACCTTTATGATCCTAATTCAGTCTACCCAATCGAGAATCAATTATAAACACCTATACAGTAAATCCCCAAGCTTACAGTAAACTGGCAACATCATATGCTTTCTTTTTTGCATTCAACCAGTCATTTCATTAATTAAAAAAGTCCTAATAGAGAAGAAATTGTAGAGGTTTCTATATTTAGAAAGATTAAATCGAATGAGTATCCATGCCACTATTCCTCGAATGCAAAGATTGTAGATGTGGGTATGCATGGACTTTACAAACAAGTTCTTATCTACAGAACTCACAAAATAAACAGTCTCTCTCCATATGCTCGTAACATATACCCATAAGTTCAAATGCAACGTATTCAAACAAAATATGTTTTTTCTCCCATTCAACCAGCTATTTCATTAATTAACAGGTCCCAATAGAGAAGAAATTGTAGAGATTTCTATATTTTGAAAGTTTAAACCGAATACGTGTATATATACTGTAACTCCTCGAATGCAAAGATCGTAACTCCTTATCCACAGAACTCAGATGTAACTGTTGAGTCTCTTACATGATAATCGAAATCTATTTACATACTTTATTGCCCAAGGAATATTCATCTCAATATTCTTCCAATGCAAATGATATTTTATGTGAGATGCATCCTATTGCTAGAAAAATCCATGTTTGCAGATCTCGGATGAAATATACAGACCAGCGTGTCTGGGAAGAGCATGCCAGCTTCCATGGCCATTTTTCTGAATATACTCGACAAGAACCTTATCTTCTTCGGGTGTCCAGGGGCCCTTTTTCAGGCCCCCTTTCTCACAGCAAGGGGCTCTACCCATAATTGTTCTGTTTCTTGCAAGCCAGACACAGCAGCAAAATAACAAAGTCTGAACATAAGGCAGGGGTTCCTTCATGTTACAACTAAGAGGATTGGTACCTCCACGTGAAGAATAGAAGGGACATCTATTAACCAACAAGGATTGACGTGAGGTTTTCCCCTTCAACACGGTGGAGTAGGTCAACAATATTAACTGTTACAAGTGGTATTTATGATAATACTTTTAATTGGGTGATATACCAATCAAAAGGTCGAATGCAAATTCGGTGAATAGGGGAGAGGGCCTTTTATAAATTAATCACAATGGGCTCAATTTAGGTATCTTTTTATTGATAAAGTAATTAAACTAGTAGTCATATGCACAGGGATGTAATGATCAGTCGATAGGGGTCCACCGCAAATGGCTATTTAGTGGGAAGGGAGGAAGAAACTTGTTTTTGTAATGTAATGTAAAGTATAAATATTGAGAATTATTTGCAATTGTTTGAATGAGTCAAAAAAGGGAAAGCATGTTAATAATTCAATGTGGAATAATGCCAGCTTAGTTTATAGTAGGAGGTGAACGAGGATAAGATTTGTCAAGTACATTGTAATGAACAAGATGTTGGAAAATCAATTTATATATTTATATGAATAATTAGATGGATAGATCAATTAAAGCAAAGCTATGTGTGCATTAAAAGATATGAATTTGACTTACATTACTTGAAGATGTTATAAAACACTTAAATTTGGTGAAGAGATTATTTTATATCTCTACATTTAATTAGAGCATTGTATAACATTTTAAACCCCATGTTATAATCCACTTCTTTATTGTATAACATTTGAGTAAAATGGGAAATTGATTTTTATGTTTCCACATCAATTATTTTTAGTTGCAAATTGATTATGGAAATGTAAAATAAAACCGTAGGTCGCCTTCATTCTTTGCAATGTATGCATTAATTGCAATATCCAGCAATTAATCATCAATAATTTTAATTTTAATAATTATTTTTAAATGATTTTAATTAATAATATTAGGAGAATGGTTTTAAATACAATTTAAATTTTTAAATAATTGGTTTTGTTAATAAGAATAATTTCTCTCCAAAATTTAAGGTATAATATAATTTTATATGTATTTTAGTCTAATAGTTGCTATGCCTAGATGCACATCTATGTTTGATGTTTTTGTTTAGGTTAATCAATCAATCAATTAATTATTATTTAATTATTTTAAGATAAGGCAATGCATTGCAAGACTAACAACCATTTGCATAAAAGAGGAAATTGATCTTTGATATTTTTTTCTAGGTTAATGAATGAATTGATTGATTATTATTTAATTATATTTAGATAACACAATACATGGGAGATTATTGAATAAAAAAGTATTCTTTAAAAAAGTTATTTTTTATTTGAATATTAGTTATAATGCTCATCACAAATGATTTTTTTTAAAAAGAAAGATGTTATAAGTAGTATATACTCAATAATTTTGGGAATAAAACCATTTTTGTGCTTGTGATTTATGGTTTAGAAGAAGAATACAATGAAATGACACACATATTTTGCATTATTAGAATAATTGAATTAGAAGGTACGCCTTGTTTTGAGGCAACATGAGAAACATGTTATTATAGAGTATGTTTTTTGAAGCTAAATTTACACAAGGATTTGTGTACACATAAATCTATGTAACAAAAAATATATGGCATTAAAAGTAAAACCACAAAAGCTGCACTCATTTTCCTCCCTACAATATTGGCATCATGAAGCCCCATGGACTCTAGCCAAACCCCTGAGAAAAAAAGGATGAAACAGCCATGGGAGATTTCGTGGAGTTTCATCATACATTACACAATAAAAATCTTAGGAAAACCGTAGTGTTTTCATATATAATATCTGATATTGTTGTGTTTTCTTTGATGTCATAACTTTAAGGGAAAAGGGTATCCTAGTTTTTGAATCCTCTTACATGCTTAAACCTAGTTCTTGCAAATGAAATACAACGGTATGTTAGTGAACAAGCAAGGAAAATAAAAAGGAACGATAAAAAATGACTAAGTATATGGGTAAAATTAATATATACAATGTGAAGCTAAAAATAATCAATAATTTTTACAATTAGGTAACCAAATATGTCTATTGAGAGTGGGAAATTTTTGTACTTACATACACTATTGATCATGTTTAAGAAGGGCGAGCTACATTGGATCGAGTAGTAGGAGCATCAAAGAATTTGAAATAAATAGTGTACAATACACTAATTTTCTTGAATGCCTATTATATATGTGTAGCAATATAAATGAAATAATATTCATATACAATAAAAGAGGTTAGCACTATCCGTTGTAAATAGAAAGAGATAAAATGGAACATTTGAATACATGGCATGTTGGTAAGTAATTGTCTATAAGTAATCTATTAGAGAAGTTGAAAAGAGAGTTGTGGTAACAATGAAAAATGCAATGGTTAGAATAGAGTATGTTTTTGGTAGACAAGTGTATGTGAGAATTTGTGTGTCCATGTATATAAGCAACAACAAACATGTGAAAGTGGAAGGAAAAAGCACTAAACCCGGGCTCATTGTCCTCCCTACCATATTTGCATCATGAAGCCTCACGGGCTCTAGGAAAACCATCAAGCAAGAAATGCGGGTGAGATCCATGGAAAATGTCAGGGACTCTCATCATATATCATAGAATAAAAAAGTTGGAAAAAATGGGTATTTTCAAACAAGATCTCTAATATTGTAGTCTTTTTTTTGTTGTGAGAAGTTGAAAAAAAACATGCTTCCCGATAAAGAATTGCATCATCGGATTTGAAGATGGCTGGAGGAACATGCATAGATGGAATATATAGAAGAGTGTAAGGTGCATCTAACTTCAGAAACATATATATCGATATAGATTTTTTTTTGCAAGTGCTTGTATTTGCATTACATGGCTAAGATGTATATGTAGAAAATTGTTTGCAAAACATGGGCACATCTAACAACCAATAACCAGGAAGGAAAAAAAATGTAATCATGTACAAAAAGAAAACCATACCAATCATGGCATTGTAAATGGTTTAGTTGAATGGAGCAACATACACCACTGTCATGTGCTTATGGGGATAAACAATGTGATGCAATCAAAAAATTTGTGTCCTCATAAAAGCATATGATAGTGGTGTTCAATTGTCATCCATAATCATGTAAAACCACGCTCGTTCTCCTCCCAACCATATTGGCATCATGAAGCCTTGTGGGCTCTAGCCAAACCCCCGAGCAAAAAAAGAAGGTAAGGTCCATGCAAAATCTCATGGACTATTATCATATACCACAGAATAACAAACTTCGGGAAAGGAAAGTGTTTTCAAACAAGTTATGTAATATTGTAGTGTTTTTTTTTTGGTCTGACAAGTTGATGGAAAAGAGATATCTTGGTAAAGAATTAGCATAATATATACATATGTATACATTTAAATATTTATATATATGTGTATATCTACACAACTTGCATGAGGGTCAATGCATTTTGGCATTATTTATATAATGGGGGTGGATGAAGTAAATGCAAGAAGATGAAGTTTAAATCTATAAATATTAAAAATACAACTACAATCTTAGGAAGAATATATTACAAAAATGGTCATCAAATTGATAGGCCAATTGTTACATAGACTACCTATTAATACATAATACACATTTTGCTTTGCAGGACTAGGGAAAAAGAATATCATAAAAGATATTGATACAAAATAAGCAATCTCTGCAACAGTTGGCTTCTCAATTCAAAATTCATGCTACTAGATAAAATAGAGAAATTGTATTAGAACTATTAGGAAAACACTTTAAGAATTAGAGATAAATGATGGATGATCGAAACCCACATGAAACATATTGATACAAGACAAGCAATCTATGTAAGATTTGTCTTGTCTAATCAAAATTGCTTACACGGCCAAACATTTTCCTTTTGTTTATGCATATCAAGGCAACTAGTTGCACCACTACTAGCATATCCATGTAGGAAGCTCTACGGTTGTCATCAGCAGCCCTAACTAGTTTATTCTAGGGAGATTGAAATAGATGAGGGAAAAAGAACATCATGAAACATATTGATATAAGATTTGAGCTACATTGTTTGGTAGTAGATATTGAAGACAAATAGAGGAATTGTATAATAGGTATTAGAATAATACTTGTTTGGCACTAAATATTATACACAAAAATAAACTTAAATTGTATTGATTTCCCTAAAACATAGATAGATACATATTCACACACACACACACACACATATATATATATATATATATATATATATATATTCAATTCCTTGATTGATATATAAAAATATGTACATACATGCAGATATGCATATCCATATCTATAGACGAAGGGAAATGTGTGAAGCAGCAGCATCTAGTGGTGTGAGGGCAAACTTGCATCACCCAAAAAGATGATTTCCATGTATGTTCTTGTTGTTTTCTTTTTGTAGATGTTTTGGCATTTATGGATACCCTTTTCATCGAATAAGAGTTTCCAATTTTCAGAACTTTTTTTCTACTTTTTTTGCTCAAATGCTATTTTTAGCAGGTGTGAATTTGAAGGCATGGGAAGACAAAAATTTATGGGAAGGTTCGAGATGGAAAAAAAGCACTTTGACAAAAGAATCAGGTCAAGATCATTCACGTTTTGAATGTTATTCAAGTTCCAATTTCTATTTTTTGCACTGAAAAACCTTCTGAGTCTAGTTTGAGTCACTAAACGGTTCCAGATGGGCCCAAAAATTTGCAAAAATTTGTGCCACATCATCTTTTCAAGAGCTTTCCAAAAAGGTATTATCATTGAAAATACGATAGTCGAATTAAAAGTTGTGGCTTCCAGAAGTTAGTGCATTTTTAGAAATCTGCTAATTTTTTAATGTGAATTTAAATTTGAATTTCAAATTGCAATTTTTGATGCCAAACTACCAAAACTCATATCTCGAATGTTGTTTTTGGCTCCAAACTAAAAAGGGGCTATTTATGAGCTAGTTTATGATTTTTTGGGTAGCTTTTTTTTGGAAAAGAGTTCCCATGCTATGAAAAGAGGATTTTCTATAATTTCTATAATTTTCCTAAAACTTTTGTAGCTTGCATGTATCACAGAGCTCGAGGATTTGTGATCCTCTACATGTAATATTTTCATTATTGAATAATAATAAATTTTGCTAGTTGTGTGCATTATTTCTGTGTCTCGGGTTTGCTCCCTCGTTAGGTGGTATCAGAGCAAGTTTTCTTGACCATGTGAACAAATCGCCGATTGTGAGGAAATTTTCACCAGGACCATGGTTGTGGGTTCACGATCTTCAAGATGCCTCCAAGAGTGATTTCTGGTAGGTGTGGTGGTGCCAGAGGTGGCAGAGGTGGTAGAAATGCTAGTGGAAGAGATTCATTGGCAGTCGAGGGTTTCAGAGCCCTCTAGAGACAAATTGATGCATTGCACGAATAGATGAGAAGAGTGTTAAACCCAGGAAGGAGAGGAGAAAGGGAGGATGAAGAAGAGGTGGAAGATACAAATGTAGAAGAGGAAGAAGAAGCTATTGATCAAGATCAAATGCGACTGATTAGGGCCATTTCGAAGATTGAAAAAAGACCCAGAATAGAAATCCCTAGTTATTCTGGAAGTCTGAACCCGGAAGAGTTGATCGATTGGATCAATGAGCTAGAAGAATATTTTTAGTATGAAGAAGTAGAGGACCTAGGTCGGGTTAAGTTTGCAAAAATAAAGCTAAAGGGCCATGCCAATATTTGGTGGAAAGAGGCTGAGTTGGAGAGGAATCGAAGAGGAAAAGGAAAGATCAGCAGTTGGGATCGCATGGTGGAGAAACTAAAGAAGCAGTTCATACTAATGGACTACGAGTTAGATCTGCTGAAGAAATTGTAAGGGTTGAAGCAAGGAAGTAGATCTGTGAAAGAATACACATAAGATTTTCACAAGATGATCATCAGAATGGGCCATGCAGAGGCCAACAAGGAGAAGGTAGCTTGTTATCTTAATGGGTTATGACCGAGAATTCAAGAGGAGCTAAGCCTGGTCAAAATGACCACCATTCAGGATGCACACCAATTTTATCTAAAAGTTGAGGAGAAGCTAAACAAAAAATTTGACAAGCAAAAAGGATGAGAAGGTCAAAGTGGAAGGGGTAGTGGAAGATCTTTTGGGAGCCGAAATGAGGATGAAAGGAAAAATGAAGATGTGGGTACCAGTCGAGGCCAGAAGAATGGTAACTTCTACCATCCTTATGACCAAAAAAATGGTGATCAAAGAGGTAGATGATGAGAAAGATCTGGGCCAGGACCCAGAAGAGGTCGTTTCAGAGGAACGTTTTTCGATTGTGGTGAAGAAGGGCATCGAGCCTATGAATATCCACAACACCAAGGAAGGGAAAACAGAAAGCCGGAAGGTCATGGAAGGGTTGTGCATGTAGATGAGGAGGCCCAATCTGAGCATTCAGATGATGCTAAAAGGGGAGAATCCCTAGAGGTTAGAATAGCCTTAGTGACTAAAGAGAAGGAGCCAAATTAGAGGAACAATTTTTTTGGCACAAGGTGCAAGTGTGAAGACAAATGTTGTGAAGTCATTATTAACAGTGGGAGCACAGATAATCTAGTGTTAGAAGAGATGGTTATGAAGTTGAAGTTGAAAAGGGAAAGGCAACCACATCCATATCGGATTGCTTGGTTGCAAAAGGACCACAAAGTTTTGGTCAATGAGCAGTTCCTGGTGAAGTTCAAGATCAGAAGCTATCATGATGAGGTACTATGTGATATCATTCCCATGGATTCATGTCACATGTTTTTGGGGAGGTTGTGGTAGTTCGATAGGTGAGCTGTACATGATGGCCATGCAAACACTTATTCCCTGATGAAGGATGGAGTCTGTCATAAGTTGAAACCCCTGAAGAAGGATGAAGAAAAGGTATGCAATAGTGCTAGAATTTCTTTTGTCGATGGAAGAAAATTTTTAGAAGGCATGAAGCATGAGCATATGTGTTATGCATTGATTCCTCGAATGGAAAAGGAAGATAGTGAGAAAGTGCCAATAGAAGTTTCTAGACTATTGGATGAGTTTCAGGAGATTATTTCTGATAACATACCTAAGGGTTTACCACCAATAAGGAAGATCAGTCATCAAATTGACTTGATCCCTAGAGCCAGTTTTCCAAATAAGGCAGCTCATAGAATAACTCTTGCAAAAAATGAGGAGTTGAACAGACAAGTTCAAGATTTGTTGAGAAAGGGTCTGATTCGAGAGAGTCTGAGCCCATGTGTAGTACCTTCAATACTAGCACCAAAGAAGGATGGGGAGTGGAGGATGTGTATAGACTCCCGAGCCATAAATAAGATAACAATCAAGTACATATTTCCCTTGCCAAGGATGGATGACTTGCTGAATTGTTTGAGTGGAGCCCAGTACTTCACAAAGATTGATCTCAAGAGTGGATATCACCAAATCAAGATTTGCAAGGGAGATGAATGGAAGACTGCCTTCAAGACCAAAGAGGGCCTGTACAAGTGGTTAGCCATACCCTTTGGGATAACTAATTAACCAAGCACATTCATGCGGCTTATGAACGAGGTACTGAAAGAGTTTTTAGGGAATTTTGTTATTGTGTACTTAGATGATATTTTAATATTCAGTAATTCCCTTGGTGAGCATTTGATGCATATTCGTAGAGTCTTTGAAAATTTGAGAGAAGAGAAATTGTTGATTAATCTGAAGAAGTGTAGTTTTGTGAAGAAGGAGTTAGTGTACTTGGGGTTTGTTGTCTCGGCAAAAGGTCTCAAGATTGACCCAGAGAAGGTGAATGCTATTCTGGAATGGATTACCCCAAGAACTGCTACTGAAGTGAGATCTTTCCATGGCTTGGCCAACTTTTACAGAAAGTTCATTAGAAACTTCAGTAGTATTTGTGCACCTCTAACTGAAACAATAAGAGGGGATAGAAAAGAGTTCAAGTGGAGCACTGGAGAAACGAAGAGTTTTGATCTGTTGAAACAAAACGTGATAGAGCAACCAATTTTATCCCTCCTAGATTTCAATAAGGTGTTTCAAGTGGATTGTGATGCCAGTGGTTGTTCCATTGGAGCAATGATGAGCCAAGAAGGTAAGCCCATTGCCTATTTCAGTGAAAAGTTAAATGATGCAAAGAGAAAATACTCTATATATGATCAAGAATTTTATACAATAGTTCAAGCATTGAAGAAATGGAGACATTATATGTTGCCAAAGGAATTTTTTTTCTATACTGATCATCAAGCATTACAGTACCTGAGTAGCCAAGGAAAATTAAATTAGAGGCATATGAAATGGGTAGAGTTTTTGCATAGTTATACCTTTGTTTTAAAGCATAGGAGTGGCAAGTCGAATAGGGTTGTAGATGCCTTAAGTAGGAGGCAAACATTATTGACAGAGATGCAAATTGAAGTGATTGGGTTCAATGAACTCAAGACATTATACCTTGAAGATCTTGATCTCGTAGAGGCTTAGAAAGCTTGCAAGGAGCCTATTATAGTTGACAGGATGAAGTGGCTGGATTTCATAATCTAGGATGGCGTGTTGTTTAAGGGAAGTCAATTGTGTGTTCCAAAGAGTTCCATGAGGGAGAACTTGATAAAGGAGAAGCACAGTGGAGGAATGGTAGGACATTTTGGTCAGGATAAGACCATTTCCACTATTAGTGAGCATTATTATTGGCCTTAGTTATCACAAGATGTGAAGAATTTTGTGCAAAGTTGTAGGGTATGTCAGATGGCTAAAGGAGTGAGCCAAAATACTGGGTTGTATCAGCCTTTACCTATACCAGAGAGGCTATGGGAGGATATAAGTATGGACTTTGTTCTTGGTTTGCCAAGGACACAGAGAGGGAATGATTTAGTATTTGTCTAGTAGTTGATAGGTTTTCAAAGATGGCACATTTCATCCCATGCCAGAAGACCCACGATGCAGTCCACATTGTTGACTTGTTCTTTAAAGAGGTGGTGAGGCTACACGGTCTACCAAAGAGTATAGTCTCAGATTGTGACACAAAATTTGTTGGGTACTTTTGGAGGACCTTGTGGAAGAAGTTAAAAACAAAGTTGAAGTTTAGATCTACACACCATCCACAAACTGATGGGCAGACTAAGGTTGTGAACAGAAGTATGGGTAACCTACTAAGATGCTTGGTAGGAGATAAACCCAAGGGATGGGACTTGATCTTACCCAAAGCAGAATTTTCTTACAACAATTCTGTCAATAGAAGCACTGGTAGATCACCATTCCAAATTGTGTATGGAGGCAGTCCTAAGACCACTCCAAAATTGAGGAAGATGGACCAAGAGAAGAAGACAAGTGTTGAAGCTGAAGACTTTGCAGAGCACATCAAGAATATACATGAGAATGTAAGAGAACATATTAACAAGATGAATATGCAGTATAAGGCTAAGGCAGATCAAAAGAGGAGGTATAAGGAGTTTCAGATTGGTGATGAAGTGATGGTCCACTTGAGGAAAGAAAGGTTTCCAGTGGGAACCTATAGCAAATTGAAGATGAAGAAGTTCGGTCCCTGTAAAATTGTGAAGATGCATGAATCAGGGAATGCATATGAGGTAGAGTTTCCAGATGGAGTCAATATTGCCCCTGTGTTCAATATTTCAGATTTGACAGAGTATCATGAAGGTGGCATAGAGGAAGTACCAACAATAGAACAATGTGCTTCCCTAGCACCTACTTAGGGAAGGAACAAATTGAAAATCACGGATGATCATAGGAAGTACCAAAAACAAACAATATGAAGAATATTTGGTGAAGTAGAGGAAGGCATGGAAGATTCTCTAAGTGTCTGGAGATAGAGGTTGTGTTTCCTCAGCATTTGAGACGACAGTCACTTCTCAAATTACCACAGGTGTTTGATGCAGGAGCATCGGTGGTGTGAAATCTTACATCACCCAAAAAGATGCTTTCCATTTATGTTCCTGTTGTTTATTTTTTGTAGATGTTTTCGAATTTTTGGATACCATTTTCGTCAAATAAGAGTTTCCAATTTTCAAAACTGCTTTTCTACTTTTTCTACTCAACTACTATTTTAGCAGGTGTGAATTTGAAGGCGTGGGAAGACAAAAATTTATGGGAAGGTTCAGGACAGAAAAATAAGAACTTTCATGAAAGAATCAGGTCAAGATCATTCATGGTTTGAAAGTTATTCAAGTTCCAGTTTATGTTTTTTACGCTGAAAAACCTTCCAAGTCCAGTTTGAGGCACTAAATAGTTCTGGATGGGCCCAAAAATTTGCAAAGATCCCAAAGTAGCTAGCCATAGGCCTACTTTGTGCCACATCGTCTTTTTGAGAGCTTTCCGAAAAGGTATTATCATTGAAAATCAACAGACAGATTAAAAGTTGTGGCTTCCAGAAGTTGGTGCATTTTTAGAAATGTGCTCATTTTCGAATGTGAATTTAAATTTGAATTTCAAATTGTAATTTTTGGTGCCAAACCGCCAAAACTCATATCTCGAATGTTTTTTTTGGCTCTAAACTGAAAAGGGGCTATTTATGAGCTAGTTTCTAATTTTTTGGGTAGCTTTTTTTGGGGAATAGAGTTTGCATGCTGCGAAAAGGGGATTTTCTGTAATTTCTGTAATTTTCTTGAAACTTTTGTAGCTTGCATGTATCACAGAGCTCAAGGATTTGTGATCCTATGCATGTAAGATTTTCATTATTGAATAATAATAAAGTTTTCTAGTTGTGTGCATTATTTCTATGTCTCGAGTTTTCTCCCTCGTCAGTGTGGCTCATTTGAGAATGCAACAACAATTTATATATACATATGTATATCTAAATAGATTTGTATACTATGTTTATTTGTATTTATGTAGAGTGTAATTCTAAATAGAGTTTAAAATAGAATGTATAAGTATTTTTTACGTTGTGAGAAAATTGATACAATACATCCATAGCATTGAATGATATAGCATTGATATGTTGTTAAGAACAGAGCATTTTTTCATGCAGCATGTGTAACATGTTCATAATGCCACAATGGCTCTTCTGACAATGCAACTAAATCAATATATTTTCTTGCATATTTTGGAGTATACTTTCTCACACTACAACATTGAATATTGCATTTAGTTCTTGTTGTGCCATCGCACCAAAATGTCAAGATTATATATATATATATATATACATAAATACCATACATATATATACATACATACATATATACATACATACATACATATATATATAAATATATATATACATATATACATGCATATATTCTAAATATGAGCTTCATTATTTGACACTAAATATTATAGAGAAATAGGTAATTTGTAAAAGAACTATTAGGAAATCACTGAAAAACAACATACGTCTAATTCTTAAGTATTATCCTAATACCTCTTACAACTGTTACATAGATTGCTTTTCTTGTGTCAATATGTTGCATGATATTCTCTTTCCCTAATCTGTTTGAACCTCCTTATAACAAACTGTTAATTGTCATTGTTTTGTTGTTTATATTGGAAGAAAATAAATTGACTAAGTTGCATTGTTGAAAGAGCCATTGTAGTGTTGGTTTGGTATCAGACTATTGTAAGAATCATCATCCTCAGATCTGTTTTATAGCAGATTTGAGTGTTTTAAAACTGTTGTGCTATGGAATTTGCAAGTCATTTTACATGGGTATTTTGCACAAATGATTTGTCCATAATATTGAATTCCAAGCAATGAAGCTTGAATTTCCAATTAAGTATGTGGTGTTATACGCATTTTGGATAGATTATTGCATCATATAATTGTTGCCATAACATAGAGAAAATAGATATCATCATAAATAAATGGGTTTAAATAATTGATTTGGAAAGTTGAAAGGATAGTTGTATAAGTGTGGAGAAATGTAGTCGACAGAACAAAGTATGCTATGTATTTGTAATAGTCAATATATGATGATGCAAGGAAAAAGCAGAGAACCCATGCTTGTTTTCCTCCCTACCATATTCGCACGATAAAGTCACATGGGTTGTAGCCAAACCACCGAGCAAGGAAAAGTATGAAAGACCCATGAAAAATTTAATGGAGTCATATCATATATCAGTAACATAGAAGTAGGGGAAATTTTGGTGTTTTGATATATGATTTCTTATATTGTGGCATTTTTTTGGTGTAACAACTTTAAAAATATGGGATGGTGATAAAAAGGTGAATAGAGATAATTTTTCGCATAAGCTGAAAAGATAATTGTAGAAACATGGACAAATGCAATGTGTAGAATAGACTATGGTTATTTTCTTGAAGTTTTCATCAGTATTTTCATCAACTCAATCGTGAATTGGATTTTTCAGTGTCAAAGATGTCCTAGCCCGGGTGGAGGACTTGACCGAGTTTTTTTTGTGGTGACATGGAGCTGGTAATTACATGGGTTGGCAGTGGCGAAGTTGGTGTCCTATATACGTAGAAGCTAAATGGTTGTGAATAGTATTTAGTAACAAAAATAAGTGTTATTTTAATACCTCTGATACAATTACTCTATTTTTCTTGAGTATATATATATGTGTATATGTATCTATCTATGTTTCAAAGCATTAATTTTCACATACAGCTAGATTCCTTTTCCTAGTGATTTTTTTCCTGCAATAACTTTTTTTAAATAGAGAATGTTGGTAAAGAACTGTGGAAGATGAATTTTTTTTGTAATGTTGATAAATATAGGATAAGGATAATATACAAGAGGTCTTGTTTAAAAGAAGAACCAGTTCCATAGATGAAATACACACATATCATTAAAAGGAAGGCATTAAAAAAATAGCAAAGGTTTTTATTTAAGGCATACAATGTATATAAATAACTTTATAAGCATACCTGATTTTGGTATGTATAGGAACCTATCTAGCCATGCAAAAAGAAAAGGGGTGAATGTATAACTTGTGTATGTACTGGAGGATATCTATCCCTCCAGAAAGAAAAGGGGTGAATATATAAGTTAGTAAAATATAAATTTGTAAAACAAACCTTGATTATGGTTACAGCTATGGGCGTCTTTTAGGAACAAATTGTTCCATAGATGGCCTTCATATCTCCTTGTCCATTTGTGCTTACATTGAGGAAAACATCATATTACTGCAAAGCAACATTTTATTTCAATCTATCAAAATATATATTTGTGGTTAGATTTGTATGGAATGGCAAAAAACACAATGGGAAAACAAGTTACAACAACAATAGTGGGAGGAGACAATGTAGATTGCAAAACACAACACTTGTTAAACCATCCAACCTACCAACCAGTGGAGGTACATGGAAGGTTTTTACCATTTTGTACCTATTGAGGGAGGAAATCAACTCCACCACTACCAACCCATGTGGTCAACAATGTCCATCATTTTTGTGAATAGGCCCGGGAAAGCCCTCACGAATTGCATAGAGTGTTATCATATATTAAGCAAAAAATGCAATGTACAGAAGACTGTTTAGCTCAAAAGAGAATTTTATAGATCAACATTATACATATATATATACATATACGTATACGTATACATACACATACACATACATATACATATACATATACATATACACACACATACACATACATATGCATATACATATACATATACATATATACATACACATACACATACATATACATACATACACATATACATACACATACACATATACTTATTGGCCTTCGTTTACTATTTGCAGTTATATTTATGCATCATTGGCATTATTCTCATTACCATATGAGCAATTGCAGTTAAATCTTCTTTCTTTCATCAAAAAATATCGCTAGGGTTAGTAATTTTTTCACCTCTTCTATTCACCATGTACTTGGCACTAAATATTATAGAGAAATAGAGAACACTTGCCTAGGGTTTTTAATGACAATGTGGAGCTTACCTCTTCAACAAAAGGTGTTACTAAATGTTGCTCATTGGTCAATAAGGATTGCAAAAAAAAAAAAAAAATAGAATTGAGTTCAAGGAAACTATTACATAGTAAATATCTTTTTGATAGTTGTTTTACAGTTTCCCTATTTGTGTATAATATTTAGTGCCAAATAATGTAGCTTGAATTTTTAATTGACAAGTGAACTGTTATATAGATTGGTTCAGGAATGATATAATTTTAGTTTTGTCTTACTTTTATATTTATTATACCTAGATGCACATCTATATTTAACCTTTCTGTCTAGGATAATCAATCAATTGATAGACTATTAAATTTAATTATTTTAAGATACATATGCATATAAATACATGGGAGACTTGAAGTTATGGATTAAATAATATTTATGAAAAATATGGAAGATTAAAGAATTGTTTGAGTCTTTTAAAGAGTTATTAGTCATGTCTTTAATTACTAATGTTCAATAAAAAAGCATTCTTTAAAAAAACATCAATCCATAACTTTAGGTATAGGATATTTTTATCAATGCTT
>VDFB02072022.1:0-39748 GCA_007258455.2 Sequoia sempervirens
CAACAGTAAATCAAGGCATAATTAAGCTCATTTTATTATTAATTATTCCCAAATTAAGTGTGAAAATGGGATACCTTTTCCTATACTAAATTTTTCCCATACTTAGTGAGAGGGTGACCCCATGTCAAACTCACACTAAACTAAGCATTCAAGACACTTATGTATGCATCCATGACAAAGTACACAATCATACAACATCAATGGCTAGGAAGATCAAGCCTAGACATTTTGATTGATGCAAAACATTGTTGAACATCCGAAATACTGAGAAGGGGGGTGAATCAATATTACATAAAACCATTCTAATAAAATCCATCTAACCATTATCACGGTTCTAACTAAATCTAGAAAAGAGAACAAATAAACAAATTAATGCAACCACACACATGAACACCAAGATTTTATGTGGAAAAACCAAAAGGGAAAAAACCATGGTGAGGGTTAACACACAATATATTATACCTAGATACAAGATATTATAGGGCTCACTACTTGAATACAAAATATGGCTAATTGCTAAGATAAAAAGATTGTGGCTCACTACCAAAATGTTTGAACTGATAGAATACACCTTCAATGTGCAGCGTTTAGTTCCAATGAAGCTCAAACTATGAAGTACTACCTCACATAATAGACGCTCAAAAAATCTGCTCTGATCCTCAACTGATAAAGCATTTAGTCTCAGATCCTCTTTCACCTTTCTTCCACACTTGCACACCCCCCCTCACACACACACATGGGTATGTGCAGGATCATCATGGAAAAAATGGGCCATTAAGTGGCAAAAAAATTAGAAAAATCAGAGTTAGGAAACTTGACATAAATATTTGAATAAGTTATCTATATTATTTCAAAAATATGTAAGAATAGAATCTGTAGAAAATTGAATGTAGTTTCTAAAGTACTAGTTTTTTTTTTTAAATAAAAAATTATTTGGTGAAAATTTGAAAGTTCAATGCAGTAGGACTTAAATTTCAGGGAAAAAAAAGTAGGTGTTTGTCTAACCACCCTAAACACAATAAAATGATAATATTTTTTATAATATTTTAGATATAAGTAGAGGACTCATGTCCCGATGTGATGCAATTTTTTTTGTAATTTCTTTCCAAGTAAATAATTAATTATGCATTTTTTATTACAACTTTTAAAAAATCTAAAAACTCGTATGTCTAACCACCTTAACTTGGTTAAAACTTCATGAAATTCAATTTTTATTTTTCTAATCCTATAGTATGTGAAGCATAGAATGTGATGCATGTTTTAGATTCAAAAAATATGATACTGTTTGAAAGCTATATATGTTTTTCAATTAGCCTATCAATCAGGACTTTAGTTGTAATTCAAATAGAAAATGAATAGTGATTACTTATTAGACTCAAAGTAAGACATAATTTATATTAGTAGAAAGATGAGAATCTCCTTTAAAAACCCTTTTCATTTCATCAATTTTGGGTAGAAATAAGTTTTCATCCACATACCCATCATATTGCCACTTTTTGGCCCATCATGATCCTACACATACCCACATCCACCACACTTTTTTATCTTTCTTCAAAGTATCTTATATATATACAAGTATGACTTATTCATCAATTAGATCAGCCTAATTAGATGAAAAAAATTCAAAACACTCTTGTCAACACCATATATGATTTAAAACATTTTATCCATGTAGTGCATTATGCCAATTCGGCTAACATCCATAAAGCATAACTAGTCTCCATAGTGAATTACATACATTAGATTGGCCAAGACTATAACTTAATTCATGGAATCTCCAAACCAAAAAAAATATTTTGGCAACCTAAATGGTTTATGATCCTTCTAGGGTTTTTCACCTAAAAGGATAAATATTGGGCCAAAATGCAATGTTAACATTCAAAGATGGATGTGATGTGGGTGTAAGATGCCTAGATGAGATGAAATAAATGCAAAATAGGAATAAAATGTATTGATAATGCATGCAAAACTAAGAAATATGAAGTGTTGGAAAACACATTCTGATATGCAAAATGAACTAGAAACATAAACAAATTGAAACAAAACTTAATGAAACTGAATGAGGTGCCCCTGGAAGATGAAAGTAGATCTAGGAAAGTTCAGGAATGCTATAGAATTCACTGTTGAAGCCCACTAGGACACATTTTCCACAAATGGTGAATTAATCCTATTTTTGGTAAAATCTGTTAGAATAGGTTTTGGGATGCCAAGAACATAAAACCTCATAAAACACTTTTTCCAACTTGGAAATGGAACTCATTCACCATAGATGGAAAATAATTCAACCTATAGAAATCTGTAAAGTCAAAGGTCAACTCTATGGATCATGATCTATAATTTTCTGTTTGTTAGGCTGATGGATCTAAATCTATAGAAAATGGGTTGAAAGATGTCTCCAAACTTCAAATAGGGTTTTGTTAAGTTTGATTACTTTGATAACTTTGCAACACCTTTTTGATGCATTTTTCCTTAACAAATTTACCTACAAGACCTACAAACACACATGCAAAGAGGGGATAAAGGGTTAAGAGTTAGAGTATAGGGGTTTGCCTTGGTCAAACCCCACTTTGGTAATTAAACCCTTGATAATGAAATGAAATAAAGAAGAGAATGATGAAAAAACAACATGCAAATTTCATAAACTCACCAAACCCTTATTGTTGAAGTTTCAATATATTTCAATTGCTAGTCAAGATGCTTGATAATTGCTTTATTAAGCAATGAAAATGCTAGAGCACTTGAATGTTATGATGCAAGGATGAACTAAGTTAATTGGGGTGAATGGGGGTTAAAATGAATAGAAAATCATGTATTTATACACACTTATGCCCTAATTTCCTGAAAATACATCACAGGTTGACCATAGGTCTTTAGGAATAAAAACCCACTAGTAATTTAAATTTATTTTTATTTTTGTTCCAAGAGAGACTCATTCACCCCTAGTAGTGAATGGGTCCCACTCAAGGAATGTGAATCGGTGTCAAAAATTAAGTTGTCTTAAATGATGTTTGTTGGGTTTACATTAAAATATTCACTTAATTAAGGCCTGAAAGTGCATAAAGGGGCCAAATAAAACATACAAAAGTTGATGACAAGTCTAGAAAAGCATGAAAGTTAGTTACAAGACTTTACAACACTTTAAAATAAGACTTGGTAAGTAATAAAAATGGGGTATGTTGGCGAATTATAATAATAAGAGTCTAGAAAAGTGTGAAAATGTATCACAACACTTTAGAACACCTTTACAAGACATCATAAAGTCTTAGTCATTCATAAAGATTCAAGACCTAGTGTGAATGTGTGGGCCACATTGCAACATTAAATCAAGGAAAAATCAAGCCAAAAAAACATGAGGAACAAAACAAGAAAAAGTATAAGGGTTACTTTTTGCATGTCCACGGTTAGCCCCCACTTTAGTGAGAGGATGAAATTGCTTCAAACTCACACTTAAGTATCCAAACACGCAATCAAGATGTTTCTAAATACAATAATTCTTGATGAGATAATACAACATAAATCAAGAGGGATGATCAAGCCCCCAAGATCAAGATCCCATGGAAAACCAATCATAAGCACAAAGGAACACACATGAAAGTGATGAAAAGGAATCAAAGAGAGAAGAGAAAGTATCAATCATCTATCCAACTCATTGTGGATTAGATCTAGGCTATTTGTTTGGAACAAGAAATGTGTACTCACTCTGGGGTGACAGAACTCATGGTTGTCTATTGAGTGAGAAGGCATGAAAGTTGAGAAACATACACTCATGGCTCGTATGTACTCACAAACACACAAGTGGCTATGGGGAAAGTTTTACCTTAGAATGGGCTTCCCACTTAGCCATACTAAAGTTATACCTCCTGATAAATTTAATAAGGCACCACAAAGGACAATTTTGTTTCATGCTTCATGAGACAAACAAAGATTTGTATGCATAGAACTCATGAACAAATGCAATGGCACCACAAGCATGCAAGTTGTGTTATGCAAGGTGGCCACGTAAATGAAAAATGCAACATGCAAAAGAAATGTTCAAAGAAGTCTTTTTTAGTTCATGCAAGGTCTATAACGTAGGGAACATTGTGTCAAATGTCTCTAAGAGAGGACCGATCAAAGAATAGAATATTCGCAACTCAGGGGATGTAGTGCATCACATCAGGCCACCAAGAGGAATGTAGTATGCTAAGATAGATCATGCTTTTAAAGGAAATCTCACCCATTGTCATCCACAAAGTGACAAACGCATTGTATAAAGTAACAAGGTTGCACTAAGAACCAAGAAAAAGAAAAAATGCAAAATGAATAATGTCAATGTATGCCCCCACTTTAAAGGAATTGCTACACACTGTTCTATGAGAAAAATTACTTTAAAGTAGTGTTCATGAAAAGTACTAAAAGAAACAAGACATGAAAGCCAACTTGGAAAGCCCGTATGCCAAGTCATATGTTTTTGAGTAAGGCTACATCATGTGAGAAAAAGAAAAAGAAAGAGGGGTTACCCCCAAAAAGGAACACACCAAACACATAAGGGATCTACAAATTTGGAGTTAGTATGTTTGTTGTTGCAATTTTTTGATTAAAGAGCTCAAAACTGTCATCATTCCCTAAATACATAGTGTGTGCATCATTATTTCTAAACCTAAAAAGTGCAAAACAACAGAAATGTAAAGGGGAAACACACACAACACTACCTCAAGATTAGCCTAAGTTGAACTTAAACAAAGAAAGATAAAACAACAAATATACCTTGTATAAGTTGATCTTCTTGGTTGGCCCTTTGATGAAGATTTGATGTGTGCTCCTTGATGGAAACTATGATGAAAGTGGATGCAAAATGATAAGGATGCAATGAGGATTCAAATGATTCAAATCGGTATGTGAGTGGATGAGAAAAATGAATGAAAATGAGCTTGAAGATTCAACAATGTAGGTGTGAGAGTTTGAATGCAAGTGCTTGAAAGATTTTAAAATTTTGAGATTTTGAATTGTGAAAATGTAGGTTATGTCAAAAAATGAGATCAAATCCTCTATTTTAGGGGATGCATCTCTAGAGAAATGAATGGCTAGGATTTAGCCAACATGGAAAAGATGGAGGGCTACGGTGAGTTGAGGAATCACAAGCCCTCATATCTTGCCATGTGGAAAAGGAGGTGCCAAAAGGACATGTGAGGTGGAGGTACTTGCAAGTGCCTTGGGATTAGGGGAAGATTTCCTCAAAAAGAAAGTTCTTGTCTCCATGTGGAAGGATGGTGACAAGTGAGGAATTTTAGAATTCCTCACTTATCATCATGGGGAAGAGAGAAGTGGTTGGGAGAATAAATGTGAATTTTAAATTCACATGATTGGGAGTACCTTAAGTATAAGACAAGGTCCTCATAAAGGAAGTCTTTGTCCCATGTGAGTGATGTGACTTGTAAGAGAATTTAGAATTTCCCAACAACCTTCATGGGGAAGAGGGGAGCATTTGAGGAATAAATGTGAATTTTTAATTCACATGGGGAAGAGGTCAAGGCTTAAAAAGGAAAGCACTTATGAAAGCTTGACTTGGAGGACATACCAGAAATGGCATGAAGATTAGATTAATGTTGGGAAAATAGGTGATTAAGAAGACTAATGAAGGACTAGAGGCAGGTGGCAAAATATGGAGGATGTGACGTTAATCTTGATTAAAGTTGTGCACATCCTAATCATAGATTAATTAGACTAATCTAGATTATAAAAGGATTATGAAGGATGTGACAAGGAGAGAGAAAAGAGGGAATTTAAAATTGATTTAAATTCAAAAGGCTAAATGACTAAATTGAATAAATTGATGTATTTATTTAATTTAGAGAAGAAGGGACGAAAGATTAAAGTATTTAATTATTAAACTAAATAATTTAGGAACCTTAGGCAAAAGGTCAAATATTAAGTAAATAAATCATTTAATTAACATTGATGAAATATGAAATGAACGAATAAAGGGAGAAAATTTTACCATGTGGGAGTGGTCAAATTTGGATGTCTATATTTTTTCCCTTTTTGAGATGGTGTTACACAATAGAATCATTTCAAAGAAGATTAAAAGATAACACTAGTAAAAAGATGATTAGATTGGGAAAGATGCCCAAGTCATCAAAGGAGTGACTAGGAAGAAGGATGATGGGAGTGAAGATGAAGGTTAGGTATTGAGGATTCCTCCTCAAGAGGACATGCAGGTTCAAGAGAACACAGGTGTGCTCTTGAAATGGATGAGATGATGAAAGGGGAGATGAGGAAGATGATTCAAAGTGATGGATAAGAGAGAATGATAAGTTATAGGAGATTGAGAAGCACAATTTGATTTAAGGAAAAAGGTGATGTTTCCCTAGTCAAGCTACAAGCCAAAATGGGTTGATGATGGATGGAGTTTTGTTCAGGAGGGAATGATATATCCTGAAACAAAATGAGAATAAGGAAGGATACATCCTAATGATGATGATGAAATTGATGATGAAAGTGTTGTTTATGAGGGAAGGATACATCCCAAGGATGATGATTAAAGTGTTGTTAATGAGGGAAGGATACATCCTGAAACAATACCAAAGGATAGGGAAGGATACATCCCGATGATGATGGCAATGATGATGATTGGATCAAGGCTTGTAGCAAGGCTGGGAACAAGACTAAGGATATGCTTAGATGATTTGTGCTAGATTGAATAGATTAAGATTGGATGGAGATGTGATATGGCCTAATGTGAAATGGAATGCAACATGAACATGAGTATAAATAAGGGCTTGCATAGGGATGAGGGTCAATGGTAGGCATATCATACTTGCTTTAGTTTATTGGAAAGTACTTTCCTTGTAATCATTATAGAATTAAAGGAAGATGGCTGTGAAATTGCACCTGTCAAGAACCATAGGTATCCTAAGAAGAAGAAGGGATGGAAGGATGAATGTTTTCACAACCAAAATCATAGGTCATCAAACAAGTATGAATGCAATGAAATGAAAGTGGTCATTAAATGCAATCCTAATGAAATTTCCCATTTTCAAAGCACTGATTTTTCCTATAGAATAAGATGCTAGGTGCAATGGTATGTAAACCAACGTGAGTTAGCATCAAATGCATAAAAAAAATATAGCAGACAAGAAGGCTATCCCAATACCCCAAAGTCGTGAAGACTTTGGTCGGGCCAAGCATTCGGATAAACACAAGCACAAAAGGATGCCCCAGCATAACACAAGACCACAAGGATCTTGGTCGGTACTACGCAAGATAACCAAATAGACAACAAAAAGAAAAAGATCAAGATATGCTCCTTTGCTTACTAGTCAAAGAACGCCATGATATGATGGATCAAGGTGACCATGACAAAGTATGATAGAGAGCTCAAATGATAAACAAAATCCAAAAGTATCAAAAGATCACAATCAATTTCAAATTTCCTTTGCCATAGGATTGAGAGGATGGGTAGGTTTGATGAGGTCTACTAGGAAAGATACATCCTATTGAGACCAAAGATGGATACTAAACTAAAAGATCGATATGACGTGGGAGATTCAAAACCAATTGAATCTCATGATACAAATGGATCTCATTTATGAAGAACCAACTAGACAAGAGCATACTTTATGACATGACACAAGACACAAGACACAAGACTTACACACCCTAAAAAATTAGGGGCTCAGGGGTTGATAAAAGACTAGCCTTGCCTACATGAAAGCACGGAGCCCTCATAGTTTGATAAAAGACCACAGATAAAAGTAGAAAGAGGAAAATGGATATGAAGATGGATGAAAAAAACTAGATGGAAAAAATCCCCAAGGGTGAATCAAAAGATTGACCTTGCCTACATGAAAGCACAGGGGCAATGTAGTTTGGCAAAATACCAAAGACAAAAGATTCATAAGGGATGATGAGATGACCAGGATAAGTGGATTAAAAGATGGAACTAATATAATGAGACAAGATAGACATGGTGGATAAGATAGGATGGTGGTGATTGCATGAAGCTCGGGGATGGGATAGTTATCTCCATTATCAAAAGATGAGTTGAGATGATGATATTATGGATAGATAAGTGATGAAAAGTGAGAGGAGATTAGAGAGATGTGTGAAAGAGGTGGGATTGATGATAGTGAGATAGATGGCATTGGGTTTCATAAGGGGGAGCCTCTAGCAAGATACCAATGACAAGGGATTATGAGATGGAAGAAAAAAATAGGGATAAAGGGATGGATAGATAAAGATAAGGGGATGGAAAGATGCGGGGATGGATGAATAGAGGGATAAGGATTTGGAAGTGGAAGGGATTGCGATGATGAATGGATAGAGGAATAAGGATAGGGAAATGGAAGGAATTTTTTGGATGGATAGGAACATAAGGATGGGGAGATGGAAGGGATTGCCAGGATGGATGGATAAAGGGATAAGGATTTGGCTAAGGAAAAGGTTATTGGATGGATAGATGGAAAGGTAAGGATTTGAAAAAGGGGATGGATTTATTTGATGGATGAATAGAGGGATAAGGATGGGGAGATGGAAGGGATGCGATGATAGATGTATAGGAAGATAAAGATGGGGAGATGAAAGGGATGCTATGATGGATAGGAAGAGAAGGATGGGAAGATGGAAGGGATGCTATGATGGATGAAGGATGTCTCCAAGGACTATGTCACAAAGGTGGTAGATGCCCCCACTCTAGATATGTCATGTGTGATGAGGCAGGAGGGATGGAAGATAAGTGGATGGGAAGATATAGGGGATAAATGGAGGAGGATATGATAGTTTGATGAGGGAGGGAGATGGATGTTGATTGGATTTTTGGATAAGGAAGGGAGGTTGATGGTAGCATTCCAGGTGGACAAAAAAGGTAGATGGATGTGGAAAAGGAATACATTAGTGTATGGATGAAGGGAATGTATACCAAGAGGTGTCCAAAGCATGCATAGATAGGAGCTCCTATCTTTATGAAGATGGAGGGGTTGGAGATAAATGTAATAGGATGGGTAGGATGTGGAATATGGGTGGGATGGAGGAGATGGATGAATAGGATGCATAGCAAGAAGCTTCCCCCAAGTGTGGAAGTAAGTTGGATGGGGGATTTACACATGACGCTTGTTTGCTAGGTTTTCATCATGGTGCTTGTCCAACATGATTTTTTGCTAAGTTTTCACCATTGGACAAATTATCTCTTTTTTCTTTTTTTTTTACTTTTTTAGATTTTTTGGATTTTTTTGCTTTTTTGCTTTTTTGGATAGTATGAGGATATGTGATAAGGAGATGGATGAAGGATTCAAGCATCAAGTGTCATATGAGTATTAAGAGACCATGTGTGAAATGACTATTGGATGTTGGTACAATCTTATTAGGATAAATGGATTGTGCAAGATAATGGATTAAAGGGATTGGACGAGGGAGATATGCAGGATAATGGATGGGATGTTGGAAAGTGTATGGATGGAATGATGGGGTAGGCGTGTGATGGGGAGATTTTTTTAGGACTAATATTGGCACATATGGTGGTGAAGGTGAAAGGATAGGAGGATTAGTGGATGGATAATGTGGGGATAATGGAGGAGATGGGATAGTGAATTTTGGGACATAGGGACCCAAATTAGATTTAGGAGATGGTAGATGCATATGATTAGATTTTGGATTAGCAGCTTTAGAACTTGTTACAGATTTTTCATTTGAAGGCATTGAATCTTTATTCTTTGGGATCCACATGGTTTTGATTTTTTCTTTAGTGGGCCTTTGTGGTCTGTGGGTTTGATTTGGATATTGGATTTGATTTTTCTTTTCTTCAACATATCGTTTTAAGGGGACATGAGGAGCTTTAGATTAATGTGGTTGTTTAGATTTATGAAAATTTTACTTTGGTATCCAAAGTAATTTTAATAGCAATGGGATGGGTGTGAGAAGATGGTTGATGTGGACTGATGGAGGTTGGATTCTTGGGATGATATGTGGATGGAGGATGTGTTGATACATGCCTTTGTTGATCCTAATTGGGGAATATGAGAGTGGTATGTTTATGATGTGTGACATGGATAGGTGATTGGTGGATAAAAGGATGAATATGATGGGATAAAGGAGGTGATTTTGGGATATAAGGTCCCAAAATGGACTTAGTAGTTGAAGGATGTGTGATGGTGGATGGAGAACATAATGACCCAAAATAGAGGGAGTAGATGAAGGATGGGAGATGGTAGATGGAGGGACATAAGGACCCAAAATGGATTTGGAAGATGAAGGAAGAATATGGATGGTTGGTTTGAGGTGATACGATGGAGGGGGGATGGCAGAAAATGGTTCTATGGAGTGACAGGGAGAGCCTATTATGCTTTTGGAGGAAGCTCGAGGACGTATAGAGGTTGTACCAAAATTTTTGGATTGCGAGTCTTGAGAGATATATCCAATACCTTGTGTACGCGGATTTTTTTTTACATGGATGGGATCTAAAATACCTTGCTCATGAAGGCCTACACCTTTTTGTTGATAGTTCATGCTCTTGAGCATTCGATCTATGGTAGGATGCTTGTTATTTTGAAAACATGATTTGAGTCCATTATTAGGTGGAGGAGGATGGGTGGCGTATATGCTTAGTTCCTTGTCTGCAAGGAAACCACCACAGATGAATGTAAGAGTACCAAGGGAGTATAAACATAATGTTGGGATGGTAGGGCTAGGAAACTATAGAGGATCATGAGATGGAGATGATGGGGTAGCAGCATGTTGATTGGGAGGAGTGAGTGTTAAGGGATCAGGATAAGGATTAGGTGATATTCTAGGATATGGATTTGTGATGGTAAGTAATAAGAGCTCATGCGATGGAGTGATAAGATCTTGAGTTTCAATGGAATCATGGGATGGAATGGATGGGGGACTATGATCTTGCGATGGACTAGATGGGATGGTAGGATCTTGATTTGGAGAAGGGGATATATTGGTATGCTTTGGATGAAGCTATTGGCATGACTCATCTTGTGTGGGTGGCATGATGATGGAGTGTTGGAGGGACTCCTCAAGTGTTTGGGATGGAAGGATGGAGGATTCATGAGGTTCATGGGAATGGATTTTGGTGCTACTAGAAGTGGGAGGAGTGGATTGGATTTGCATGTCTTTGATGGATTGGGTGGATCTAGGAGTAGAAGGAGTGCATTGGATTTGGGTGTCTTGGATGGATTCAGTGGATCTAGGGGTAGAAGGAGTAGATTGGATTTGGGTTTCTTTGATGGGTTCGATGACTCTCAGAGTAGGAAATGGGGGCTCAATGGATTCGGTAGATTTGATGGTTTCAATGGTTTGAGTGATGCTAGGTGTGGTAACATCAATGATAGGTGTGGTATGGAGAAGGATCTCATCACTAGTGACCATCGATGATGGATTGGAATGGTATGGTTCCACGACTTCAAGGTGTGGAGTTGGGGATGTCTTCTTTGTCATATGTCCTTGGAGGACATCTAGAGTGACAATAATGCATACTCTAGGCTTAATTGGGGTGGTGGTAATAGACGAAGGATCAAGGATTGGTGGAGGATTAGGATTATGGATTGGTGGACTAGGATTAGATGGGGGAATGGGGTTAGATGTAGTACTAGGAGTAGATGGAGGATTAAGACATGGTGGAGTGGAAGATGGAGTGACATGGGATGATATGGATGGTGGATTAGAACAAGAGGATGCGACCGGTGAATTGTAGTAAGGGTATTGGGAAGGAGGATTTGGTTGGGAATATTGGGATGGTGGATTGGGATAGGAAGACATGGATGTTGGATTGGGACAAGAGGATGTAGGTGGTGGATTAGGATAAGAATATGTTGGTGGGGGATTTTAGTAGAGGTAATGGGGCAATTGATTAGGATAGAAAGATTGGGATGTTTGATTAGGATAGGAAGATGTAGATGTTGAATTAGGATAGGTTGATGGGGATTTATGATTAAGATAAAAAGGTGTGGATGTAGAATTAGGATGGAAAGACTGGTAAGGAGGATTAGGATAGGGGGACATGGATGGGGGATTGTAATAGTAGTATTGGGATGGTAGATTAGGATGGGAAGATTGAGATAGTATATTGGGATAAGAGGATGTCAGTGTTGGATAAGAGAAAGGTGTACATGAAGGATATGATGGAGATGTGGGCAGGGAAGATAATGGATATCCCTTATTAAATATTGCATAAGGATTACTAGTGGGTGTGGGTGAAGATGTGATGGGATAGCTTGGATGAGTGATCAAATTTTAGATGGTGCTCGAGGAAAGCTTACTAGAAATGATAGCATAAAGGGTATCTATATCATATAGCTCTTAATCAACAAGACTCACATTATCATCATCAATGTAATTAGGCTTCCCCTTGACTATTATTTTTGGTTGCATTGGTGAAGGATAAGGATTCATGATGTTAGATTACACGGATATGGATTGAAAAGATGGAACCAGATGATGAGAAGGAAAGAAAAGGTGATGAAAGGATAAATAGGGTGGATTAGAAGAAGATGGAGGAATGGATATTAAGATTTGTTTTGATATTAGATCTTGGACGATAGTGGACTAAAGCCCAAATTGGGATTTAGGTTAAGGTCAGATTGGGATTAGATTAAAGCTTAGATTAAGATTGGATTGAAGCTCATATTAGGATGATTGGAGGTTGTGATGGGATTGATTCTACACTAGGTTTAGGGGTTTTAACTAGAGCACATAAGGTGCTGACAATTAGATTTTTCTAGATTTGGCAATTTTCAAAAATTGTCAAATTTTACCAGTTTAGGTAACTGCACAGGCATATATTTAAGAGTCGAGTTTTTCCTAAAAAATTCCTAAAACTAAGGTAGGATTAATTTCTAACTAACATCCTAAATCTGAGACATGCATTTTGAGTTATTAACGAAAATGATTTTTCCAAAATTGGAAAAAAAAACTAAATTGCAATTTTGAGGGTCAAGATAAAAGTTTCAAGCCCAAAAAGGGTGTTGAAATGAGGGCCAACTGGCTGAGGGTCATTGGGAATCCACATTCCACCTCATAATGTAACCACCCTTAAAATATTAGCACAAACATCAGACACCCGAGTCAAAAGTCATGGTCTCCAGAAGTTTCTACATCAAAATCAACATCCTTGAAACAAAGTCTAGGTGATTGGGATGGATGATTTGATGATGGACATGAAATCTAATTATGTTCAAAGATACACCTATGTGATTTGGTCAATGAAATGATGACTTTCAGAAAGTGTTGATGAATGGAAATGATGATGATGGGAAGACAGATGAAGGTCTACTTTTGGGAAAATTCACCTATTTAGGTGGCAAGGTCACCCAACTTGAGGGCAAGGTCACCCAACTTAGGGGAAAGGTCACCCAACCTGGGGGCAAGGTCACCCAACTTGGGGGAAAGGTTGCCCAACTAAGGTACAAGATCGCCCAACTAGGAGGGAAGGTCACCTAAGTGGGGGGCAAGTTCACCCAATTGAGGGGTAACGTCACCCAACTTTCAGGAAAGGCTACCCAACTGGGGGGAAAGGTCACCCAACTAGAGGGAAATGTTTCCTAAACAAATTTTGAACTCTCAAAACAAGGAAACAAACTCTCGAAATGGGAAAATAGACTCTTTAAATGGATAAATGAATGTAGTGAATGGATGAAAAAACTCTCTAAATGGGAGAAAAAAACTTCTAAACGGGAAATTAGATGCTCAGAATGAGAAAATGGATGCTCCTAGTAGGTAAATCGATGCTCAGAATGAGAAAATGGATGCTCCTAACAGGTAAATGAACTGACTAAATGAGTGAACAGACTGATGAGAGGGGTGAATGGAGTAACTGAACAAAAGATAGGATTGACTAAACAGATGCTCCACAATTAGGGGCAAGTTCACCCAACTGGGGGGCAAGGTCACCCAACTCATCTAGGTAGAATCGCCCCTTTTGATGAAACAGTCGAATGTGATGGGTTGACTTGGGTAGGAAGTAGAATCACCCCTATTAAGGTCAAGGTCACCTATCTTAGGGGAAAAATTATCCCTGTTGAGGACAAGGTCACCTATTTAATGAAGGATGGGTGATTTTGATAGGAACAGACTGTGAAATGACTCAAACAGAAGGCAAGGTTTCCCCTGTGGATAGCAAGGTCACCCTTGTTGAAGGCAAAATTACCCCTGTTAAGGGAAAGGTCACTCCTATTAGTTGACCTAGACTTAACTTGGATAAAAATGGCTATGGAAAAGGAGAGAAAACACAACAAACAAGTAAAAGGCAAAGGATGACTTGACTAATAAGACATGCACTAGTTTTACACAAAAAAAGATAGTTCAAGCAACATAATCCTAAGATTAGTAAGATGGGTATGGTCAACATGGTCCTCTAATTAGGCTAAACTAAGGATTCCTCGATATATGCATGGTACATGAGGCACAACCATGAAGACCAGTCTATCACTAGAGTGAGTCAAAATCCCCAACAAGGTATTGGAAACTTGGACCAACTCTTCATGTATTAGCTAAGTATCACCCTAGCTTTGATGCTCCACCAGACACAACGTGACTGGATTGGGGTACAAATTTGGCTCTCTCCCCTTTATATACCTGACCAGTACACATGGTTGGGATCATCCCTTGGGGTGATGAAATCCCCAAGAATTTCTCGCTAAAAGAATACACTAAAAAATTTTGGCTAGTCCCTAGGCTCACATGAACTACAAGGGGAAAGCTTAAACGATCTAGTGCCTCTTAGGTAACACAAAGGACTAAGTGAGCTATGATTTCTCTTCACCCAAGATCTCCAAATGGCACAAGGGGATTGGATATGCCAATAGCCCACTTTCAAGCACAACACACAAGTGTTTTGACTCCCCCTAATCAGATCTATGTGCCTAACTAGTATGAAAATGACAAACAAACAAGCTAACCAAGGGTCTTGGCCCACTTGTCCTGTAGCAAATATGTTAGTAGTTTAACCTCCAATCTTGGGAAAACATGAAATGGCTACACAAACATTAGAAAAAACAAACACATTCACTGAAAAAGTAGGTTAGGGGGTTAGTACTAAGACAAAGGACAAGAAACGAACTCTGTAAATGAACTTCAAGTTACTATTTTTACCTTAGAGTTGCCTTTGTCAAGGGAAAAATAACCTCTATTGAGGGCAGGGTCACTTGTCTTGAGGGAAGGGTTGCTTGTTCAAGAAACAGGGATAAAATTTTCCCCTATTTCACAGATGGGTGATTCTGCAAGGAAGAATTTCCCTTGTTGAGGGCAAGGTCACCAAACTAGGGGCAAGGTTTCCCCTAGTAAGGGAAGGGTGACCCAGCTGGGGGCAGGGTCACCCCTATTAAGGACAGGGTTGCCCCTGTTAGTTGCAAAGTTTCCTCTGTGTAACCTGAACCTACAAAAATTCAAACAACAAAAAGTGTGAAAGTACTAGACCCATTTGTGGGTCCCACCGGGAGTGCCAAAAATGTGTGCAACATGGTTTCTAAACCTAAAAAGTGCAAAACAACAAAAATTAAAAGGGGAAATGCATATAACACCACCTCAAGATTAGTCTAAGTTGAACTTAAACAAAGAAAGATGAAACAACAAATATACCTTATCTAAGTTGATCTTCTTTGTCAGCCCTTTGATGAAGATTCAATGATGTGTGCTCCTTGATGGAAAATATAATGAAAGTGGATGCAAAATGATGAGGATGCAATGAGGATTCAAATGATTCAAGTGGCTATGTGAGTGGATGAGCAAAATTGATGCAAATGAGCTTGAAGATTCAACAATGGAGGTGTGAGAGCTTGAATGAAAGTGCTTGACATATTTTGAAAGTTCGAGAGTTTGAATTGTGAAAATACATGTTATGTCAAAAAATGAGACCAAATCCTCTATTTTAGGGGATGCATCTCTAGAGAAATGAATGGCTAGGATTTACCCAACATGGGTAAGATGGAGGGCTACAGTGAGTTGAGGAATCACAAGCCCTCACATCTTTCCATGTGGAAAAAGAGGTAGAAAAAAAATATGTGAGGCGGAGATAGGACATGTGAGATGGAGGTACTTGCATGTACCTTGGGATTAGGGGAATATTTCCTCAGAAAAGCTCTTGTCCCCATGTGGAAGGATGGTGACAAGTAAGGAATTTTAGAATTCTTCACTTATCATCATGGGGAAGAGAGAAGTGGTTGGGTGAATAAATGTGAATTTTAAATTCACATGATTGAGAGTACCTTGAGGATAAGACAAGGTCCTCATACAAGAAGTCCTTGTCCCATTTGAGTGATGTGACATTTTGTGAGAGAATTTAGAATTTCCCAACAACCTTCATGGGGAAGATGGGAGCATTGGAGGAATAAATGTGAATTTTTAATTCACATGGAGAAGAGGCAAGGCTTAAAAAAGAAAGCACTTATGAAAGGTTGACTTGGAGGACATACCAGAAATGGCATGAAGATTAGATTAAGGTTGTGCAAATAGGTGATTAAGAAGACTAATGAAGGATTAGAGGCAAGTGGAAAAATATTATTTGACATTAATCCTAATTAAAGGTGTGCACATCCTAATCATGGATTAATTAGACTAATCTATATTAGAAGAGGATTATGGAAGATGTGACAAGGAGAGAGAAAAGAGGGAATTTAAAATTGATTTAAATTCAAAAGGCTAGATGACTAAATTAAATAAATTTATGTATTTATTTAATTTAGAGAAGAAGGGCTAAAAGATAAAGTACTTAATTATTAAATTAAATACTTTAGGAACCTTAGGAAAAAGGTGAAATATTAACTAAATAAATCATTTAATTAATATCGATGAAATATGAAATAGACGAATAAAGGGGACAAATTTGACCATGTGGGAGTGGTCAAATTTGGATGTCTACATATAGAAATGGAAGAGTCACACAAAGAGAGTGAAAAAAAAAAGAAATAAGGATCCATTTTGGGTCAACATGGAGGAGACATAAGATGTCTCAATGCTTTCCATTGTCCCCAAAAAGGGAAACAAAAAGAAAGGAAAGGGAAAGGGAAAGGAAAATGAAAATGGAAAATCTTTTGGGTCAACATGAGAGAGACATTTTGGTCTCAATTCCTTATGTCATCTCCAAAAGGAACACACACACAAAAAAGAAGAAGAAAAGAGAAAAAGGAAAAGAGGTCTTTTGGGTCAATATGGAAGACACATAGGGAATCTCAATGCTTTGTGTCATCCCAAAAAGGAAACACAAATCAAAAGTGAAAAAGGAAAAATACAAAGATCTTTTGGGTCAACATGGAAGAAACATAGGGTGTTTCAATGCTTTGCATCATCCCCAAAAGGAAAACAAAAAAGAAAAGTGAAAAAAAGGAAAATTTAAAGCAAGGTACGACATATAGAAGAATGAAGGCACAAATATAAGAATTGCACAAAGAGAGGGAACAGCAAACATCACATCACAGGGGGAACATGATATGCACTTGCCAACAAAAAAGAAAAAGAAAATAAAATGCATAAGACTAGTAAGGGAGATGAAATTCAACCATCAAACAAGTCATCCACCTCCCAATCTCAGTCAAGATAAGTGAAAGATGAAAAACATAGCTAGGGGACAAGGAAAAATGCATCACTAGGACAAGGCTAATAAGTTCTTTCCTCCACTAAGTGTAAGGAAAGAATGACCCAAGATAGGTGATGGGAAAGGTCATGCAATAGTGAGAATGGAAGATTCTACAACTATTGCATGATGAGGTGGTGTTTGGTAGAGGTTTATGGATTTATTGTATAGTAATTATGACCATGAAAATGATACTTTCTTAGTATTTCTTTCAATTGATGACATTCATCACTTCTATGGCCAAGAATGCAATGATGTGCACAATGTGGAATATTTTCATCTTTAGGATAGATAACTAACCTATTCATAGCTAGTAATAAAATGAGTTCTTTGTTTAGAAGGATTTGCAATTTCCTTTCACATTCAAGTGGTGGATGGAGAGGAAACTTTAGTTTTTTAAAACTTGTAAGATCATTTGCATTTACTAGATTCGCCTTTTTCATGGATTGAAGGCAGAAGAGGACCCATGGGGATCCTAGCATCCTTGTCATTGAAATCATGTAAGGGTTTTTCATGAGGAAGGAGGATATTCAAATCGAGGGGAGAATTCGAGATCACCATTTCATCATCACGAAGTCTCCAATATTCTAAAGGAGGCTTGTTGTCATGAGTAGGATCTTGATAGCCTAACCTGGTTGTGTTGCCATCTTTTGGATTTTGTTCTAAAAGATGATGAATGTTATGATTAGTTGTTGTGTCACATCATTGTTTGCTTAAGATGGTAAAACCTTTTCCATAAGTTTCTTCAAGGTTGATTGGTGTGTTTGTAACATTTTTATCATAGAATGGCTGAGGAGTGACTTGGTTAGAGGAACTAGATCCACTTGTTGGAGGGAACTTAGGTCCTTCATTAGTTTCAGGATGTAGATAACCAAACATATCAGGAGGTGGGACTGTAGGAAGGTTTTGTTGTTTCATGGAGGGATAAAAGGATGCATTAGCTTTGAGGTTGTCAAGGAATTTTTTTAAGAACTTATTCATGCTATCATCATCTTCTCCCATGAGTTTAATAGCAAGAGGAGGACATTCATGAGGAGTTGAAGGGGCATGAGGAAGCTTAATGTTATTAGGATTAGTTCCAAAGGCACAATTTGACATGTCTACTAAAAATTTTAATGGCATCCAAAACTTATTAGAGAAAAAATCCATGATGAAAAAGAATGAAAGTAAACTAAATGCAAGAAAACAACAAATTTGGAAAGAATGATAGAATGCAATAATAGAAAACTATAATTTGCAAAAAATGTCTAGAAAATGCCAAAATATGCAGTGCAAAATATGCAATTGGACTAATTTTCCCAAGGTTGCAAATTAGTCCAAGGATGTATTTTTTTGACTTTTTTCCAAAAATTCAAATGCAATTTGATGTTTTGGAAATTGTCTTATGCAGAACTATGATGCAGATATAGAATTTCAATGATTTTAAATGAGTGGAGATGTAAAAATGAAAACTATAGGATCTTTTCACTAATGCAATTTTGAAAACCCTAGGATGCAAAACCTTAATGCAATGTTCATGAAAAATAAACCTAGGATGAAAAATTCACTTGAAATCTGAAGTGAAAATGTTCTAAATTTGGGTTCACCAAAATTTAAACAAAGATTTTGGCAACCTAATTGCTTTATGATCCTTCTAGGGCTTTTCACCTAAAAGGATAAAGATTGTGCCAAAATGCAATTTTAACATTCAAATATGGATGTGATGTGGGTGTAATGTGCCTAGATGAGATGAAATAAATGTAGAAAATAAATAAAAGCTATTGATTATGCATGCAAAACTAAGAAATATGAAGTGTTTGAAAACACATTGTGATATGCACAATGAACTAGAAACCTAAACAAATTGAAATAGAATTTAATGAAACTAAATGACATACACCTAGAAACTAAAAGAAAATCTGGGAAGGTTCTAGAATGCTATAGAATTTACCATTGAATCCCACTGGGACTCATTCACCATAGATGGTGAATTAGTCCTATTATTCATAAAATTTGTTGGAATAGGTTTCAAGATGTTGAGAATAGAAAACCTCAGAAAAAATTATTTCTATCCTCATAGTGGGACTCATTTTCCACATATGGTGAATCAGTCCACCTACAAAAATCTACAAAGTCAAAAAAAACATTGTGTGTCCTGATCTGTACTTTTTTGTTTGTTAGATTGATGGACCTAAATCTATAGATATAGCATAAAAAAAGTATTTCTTGCTTGATTTGGGAATAATTGATGATAAATTGGACTTATTGAGGCCTTCATTCAGTGTTATGACATTATTTACGCATCCACACCAGGTCTTGGACCCTTACAAATTGAATAAAATGCATTTATCAATGTCTTGTAAAGGTGTTGTAAAAGACTTTCACACCTCTCTAGACTTAATGAACCCAATTTCCATTAATTCAACATTATAAAATTTATTTAATGGAATTTTCACACCTTTCTAGAAGGCTTATAAAATAAACTTAATGTTTTTGATAAAGGGGATAAACGGGTTTTACAGGGGACCCAAACCACAAAGTAACATTATAGGAGAAGAATGAAAAATGGGTCCAAAAGACAAAAGCTGCCAAAGAAAATAAAACCAGCATCAACAGGCAAACAAAAGCCTCAAAAGGCGAAAAGCCAAAAAAGAAGCCGCAGGCCCACCACAATTAGTTCATAAAATTTAGGAGGCTCATCCAGACCTCCTCCAAGTCTGCCATTTCCCTGAGCCCCTCCATAAGATCTCGCCATACTAGGGTAGTGCGGACTTCCTTTTGTGCTAGATCTGTATGTTTAGATATCCTAGCTTCCTCGTCTTTCTTTCTCCATCAAGGTTATTAATCGATCTCTCTTCTAGGTTTTCTCTAGTCTTTCTAACATAGCCTGATGATAACAAAATTATGTCCGGCTGCAATTTTGCAAAGACAATCTTTTCAAGGTTCCTTTGATTTTTCAAGTTCATTTTCAATAGTCATCCTTTTGAGGAATATTTTTCAAATTGTTGTGCTTCTCCGCTCAAGCTAACTAAGCCTCATGACTTTAACTTCAATTTCCCCAGCTTTGCTATGAAGAGACAATTTTTGTTTTCACTCACTTATCTCATGAAAACCCATTTGGCAATTAAGCCGGGTCCAGGAATAGCTTTGGAATTACCAACAAAGTCAAAAGGGGGTCACTATCGATTGACCCCAAAGAACACCGACCATTACACTGGGGCCAAGTTTTTCTGATGAATATTCTGGGGCATGAAGTTCCTCGGTTGGCCCGAGGCCTTAGCGTAATCAGTGGAGTCATCGTAGGACACAAGCTTATTAACCAGGAGCAAGAGCGAGCCATATTGGCATTAGGGTTAGAATGGCCGAGGTCAAGCAGTAAGCTCTAGAAGGTTGGGGCCGGCAGAAGGAGGGGAAAAGGAGGTGGAGGCTCGGACACGATAAGAAGCTTTGGTTTCGGACAAACTAGGCTCAGTATCATCTTCGTAAGCTCCAAAGGAAACAGGGTTAGGAAGGGCTGGGCATGTTCTGAAGTGCTCAAAAATGTCTTAAGTTAATCGGAGTGAAGAATCGGTATCTTTTAGGGTTTCTTTTATGATCGGAAAAGTTGTTTCAAAAGAAAGCAAGAAGAAGGGGATAGAGATATGCACCTTATACAGTGATTAAGCGTAGCGAAGTGGTGTAGACCCTAGTGAAGCGGTCAGTCAAGTGTGATGTACTCCATGATAACCAGCACTTTTCTCCAAAGAGCTTCTATGAGTGTCCACTTCATAGTAGCTATTTGACATTTTGACCAGATTTTTGTTTCTCCATTTCGATTTGGGAAATTTAAAACAGCTTCCTGAGAATTTCTGCCTCTGAAAAATTTATGCTCTTCCATCAATCCTGGACCTCCCAAATCAGGGCTTCATCAATTTGAACTTTCCTCCCAAACAGACAACCTCCCATCATTCCAATTCTTCTCAAAGAAATTAGAATCTCCTCCTTGTGCCATGGGTTTCTCAATGTTAATTTAGTGTTGTAATGTGCCTTTACACATTCACATTGATGGTGTTCCTTTCTAGGCTATGTGGACCTCATTTTAATGTTGTAAAGTGTAATTAATCACACTTTCACATTGAATTTTATATCTCAAGTCCTACTAACATTTACATCATCATTAATAGGCCCCTATTACCCCCATATTATGCATCTTAAGACATAATTTGATCAAATAACCTATGAAATCAACATAAGAATAAAATCCTCCTCCCCAACATTCCAACTATCAAAAGGATCCCTGGGACTAATTTTTCCCATCTAGGTGAATGAATCCCTACTAGGTGGGACTATTCCCAAGGTGAATTAGTCCCATTTGGGTCATTTTTGAGTTTTGAGTGGGGAAATTTTGGAATTTAAGTTTATTTTTCTTTCATGTCAACCTTAGGGATCCAATTAATATGAAAATAAGGTGATTTTCCTATAAATATAAGTCTCTAAACCCTAATATACATCTCTTAATTCATTCAAAACACATTCATCTTATTCATCATTTATCTTCTATCTCAAGTCAAGCAAGTTAGGGTTTTATTATCTCAAGTCACCAAGATATCATTTTTCTGACATTTACAAGCATTCTTCATGTTGTTGCAGAAATCCAAGATCAATCATCATGGCAAGGTACTAACTCTTCATTTCATGTTCATTCTTCATATTATTTCTTCATTTGGTTTAAATAGCAAAACAAGTTCGACCAAGAAAACCCTATGCCCTACCATCCAACATTTCTCCTTCTTCTTCTTGTGTGTTTGTATATTTAGGCTTCTTGGGGCTTATAAATCATTGAATATTGTATTGCAAATTTTTTGAAGAAATTTCCTTGTTGACCAAGTCAAAATATCCATTAAAAGTCACCTATAGTGCCAAAAGTCAAACTTTCGTATGCACACTTATCGTGAACTAAAGTGCAAACCAAGGGATCCTATTTCAACTTTTGAATATTTAGAATTTCAAAAGTGGACTCATTTTCAATTAGTGGAAAATGAGTCCTATTTCCAAGCCTAAAAGGGTTTTTTGCGGGCTTTGGGATTACCCATTTGTCCAAAATGGGTTCCAAGATAGTTTCTCATAGCTGTGACTAATTCACCCACAATGGTGAATGAATCCTATAGGGCAAATTTCAAACATCAGCAACATATTACAAGTCATTTCCAATCTCCAAAAATTTCAAGTGCACAAATTTAGTTTCATTCATTTATTTTGGTTTTTCATCGGGTGTTTTGCATATCATAATATGTTTTCCAACAAATTGCATTTCTTAAGTTTTGCATTTATAATAAATAGTTTTTATCAATTCTTTTACATTTAAGACCATCTCATCTAGGAACATTTAATTCATATTTCCATTATACTTGCATTAACTGGTGCCGCCACAATAATGGTTACACTTTTTGGGACATCCTAATTTTGCTTTAAATTAAATATTTTTAGAAAATACAATGATTTATGACTTTAAAGGTTCCAGTAATTATTTTAATTAAAGAGGGATTGATCAAACCCCTTAGATCAAACCCCTTGATAGAACCTTGTTAGATTTAAACCATACCTATAATCAAGTCTCCTCTACACCTATCAAAATGATAAAACCACTTTTGATTTACCTTGGGTGACCAAATGAATTCATTTACATACAAAAAATAGAAAAATAGAGAAAAAAAATTCTAAAAAATACATGTGCCCTAGGTATTGATGTCCTTATTCTAACAAAAAAGAATAAGTTAATTCAAATGAATACAAAAAAGTTATGCTTAAGTACACCTCTTCAAATTATAATTACACTAACTTGGAAAATTAATTAAAAAAAAAGATGTAACAAAAAATTATGAAAAAATATCCATCCCTAGATATTGGTGAAAAATTTTGCATTTTAAAATTAGAATTGTATCCTATCTATAAAAGTTGTGTGCCAGAACATCACTTTTTAAAATGTTGATTAGTAGAAAAAAATAAGTTATTAAAAATTACATAAAATGATTCACAATTTATTTTTTAATATTTTTAAAAAAATATAATTAGAATCTACACAAAATATCTAACAAATAACTAGTTTGATTCATCTTCAAAACCTTAATGGTTTAGCTGCTATAGGTTTAAGAAAGTGAATGTCTGGTGAAAAATCCTGATTTTAATGTCAAGTTTGGCCAAAAATTGTAACCCATTATTGTGGGATCATCTATTATATGAGTGAAGCACCTAGATTTTGGGGTCTATCTCTCTCCTTTAGCTGAAAACCCCTAATTGAGCAAGAAAGCCATATCACCCTACAACCAAAAATCTATGGTTCATTTTGGTGAACCTGCTTTTTGAATACTTTCTTGTTTGATTTGGAGTCCATCATCATCCTAAAATTATCTTGCATTGAATTTTGAATTAGTTAAGTTACATTCTAGGGTTTCAAATTTGCATTAGTGAAAGTGCATATAAGTTTCATTTTTGCATCTCAAATCATTTAAATTTTTTGAAATTCTATAATTACATCCTAGGTCTACATCATAGAGCACAAAAAATATCCAAATCACTCAAAAATTCCTAAAAATTCTGACAAACATCCATAGTGGGACTCATTCACCATTCTGGGCAAATTAGTCCCTATTCAACCCTAAAACTGCCTTTTACAGAGTTGAAAACCCTATTTGTAAGCTTATGTTTTCTACCATCAACTACCTGTATCAATTGGTTGAGTTTCTGTAACATACTTTCCATTAGATCTAGCTTAAATAGTATCTCATTTCATGCATTGTTTAATTTCAAATTTACCTTTCCAACATTTCATCTTTTAGGTTGTTGAATAATGTAATCAAAAAATTAATTATTTCCCATTTGAAAATTGTATTTCATTTTAAGTCATTGCACTACACTTTCTTTCCTTTTTCCATGATAGAACTTTTTTTCAAAAGATGTAGATTTGATTTGGTTAAACATGGATTGGATAAGTACAATATTCCTTCTTATGAGTTCAATTTTGATTACAACAATGAGAAACATGTTAGTCATAGGTTTGAACAAACCATTACATTACCCATTAGTGAGAATGGAGGTGTAGACATTCATAACAAGCATACTTGTTCTTTTCCTGATACCTCTCCTATTAGTGACAAAGGTATCTTTGTGAAGGAAGTAACAAGCATTGAGGGTCTTGATTTTCCATCTCTTCATTCCCCTTTGGAAGATGCTAGACAACAAGAACATGAGATCATAGACACACTTCTAAATATCACCTTACCTAGTCTCCATAACCATGATAATCAAACTTGTCCATCTCCTAATATCCCTCCTTGATGTAAAGAGGATAGGTTGGTGTTAGAAGACATCCCTATTAAGAATCATGAAAGTTCCCTTGATCCTCCCTTTCCTAATGCTCGTACCATTTAGGATAATCTATTTGAAAACCATAGTGGTCCTTCTCTTGATTCCTCCCCCACTTGTGATGAAGCTACTTTACAAATTTTGACCTTGGATGAACATATTTCAAGCTCTCCTAGTAGGGTAGATAATATGGAACATGAGAATGAGACCTTAGGGAAATATGGCCATCAAATAGAGTCTTCCCTTCATTTCCCCACTATTGATAAGGGTGAAGCCACAATAGTGGTTTACAATTAAAGTGAGGAAGGAAAACTCACATAAAATGAATGCATGGCAAATAAAATGATTTTATGGGTTTGTACGAACCTATATAAACATGCAAATTCAACCATTGATCATTCCCCTACTTGCGATGTAGTCATTTTAGAAGAACTAATCGATGAATGTCAAGAACATTTTATTTGGAGTTCTTCTAAAAACTCTCCTTATAGGGAGAATATCATGGTGCTCTAGAGAAAGGAAATAATAATAATACATGTCTTCCTTCAATAAATAGGTGATTCTCAATTTCCCTTTATTAGAGATACATCAAACCAATACTATTGAGGTTATGAATAAACAAGTGTCCATTCGATACCCCTCGATCGATGGACCTCATATATACCCTGTGGGACATCCTAACAACCCTCTAATTCTCTACCCACCTTCACACAACAACAAGACAAACAACATCTTGAACAAGTAACAAAGCTATTAGAAGATGATTAGGGTTCCTTGGATTTTGAACATGAATTCATGGGTGAATACAAGATCATCAACCAAGATTAAAATAAGGGAAAAGAAACAACAATAATTTCAACACAAAATTTGGACGACCTTTCAAAAGCATCCACCTCAACCACTTTTTTCAATGAAGAAAATTACACAAAAAACTTTGATGAACTTAATCACAAACAACCACTTGATCCAACAACAATGGAAAAAATTTATGGACATGATTATGAGCTTATGAAACAACTTGGATATAGTGGAAAAGGATATGGTGCTATAGAATAAGGTATCTGTATCCCCATTGATCCTATCACACAACAAACAAATTGTGGTCTTGGATATTTTCCTCTTATAGAAATACGCAAGCCTTTACTCAACATTAATAATATCACAAATAATTCCTCTAATTCAACTTAAACAGTAGTACATCTTGAACTCATTGACACTAGTGGTCTTGAAACTTCTCCTTTCCCAAACATTAAACAAACAAGCACATCCTCACTTAATTTCAATGTCATCTCACAAAACACTAATTATTTGAATTTGTTAGATTTTACACCCCTTGTACATGAGAGAAAAAAATCTCACAATCTAAAGGGTCTTGTGTAGGTATGAAAAATAATACTAAGCAAGATGTATCTTTGTCACCAACTACAGGACAACCTTTTATCACTAATCAAGAGGGTATCTTGTCAAGACTCCTCCAAGATCACTTGATCACCCTTCCTCCAAGAACCCGCAAGAAATTCTACTACAAATCTTTATTTTGTTCCTATCACAAAGTTCTTGGTCATTCCACTAAAAAATTCAAGGCTTTGAGTAGTAAAATCCAACATCTTAAGGAGTTTGGTGTTCTTCCTTATGTGGGGGAACCTAATCCCTCTAATTGATATTGATTTTCACTCATCCATGCATTTCATCCATTATTTTGGCTCACCTTTTTCCTACACTAAGTGAGGGCAAGGGGTTAAGTAGCCTTGTCCTCGTATGCCACTTGTCATTTCCTCCTTTTGCAAGTCGTTAACCTTTCATGAACACATAAGAGCAAGCTTGGGATGTGGACAACATGCCTTAAGTTGGCTCACATGTGACATATGGCCTTCTTCATGATGTAGCTTATCGAAAACATATGACTTGGCATAGGGATTTCCGCGTAAGCTCTCATGTTGCCTTCTTCTACCTTAAAGAAATTTATCATAGTATTGATGTTCACAACTGCTTTAAAGTGGGGGCATACATCACCACTCACATTTCATTATGCAATTTCTTTCTTCTTGCAATGTGTTCTTTTCTTGGTAGGGTCATTGGGCTTGATTCCCTCCAAGATCATTATATTTCTATGACTTGTCCTCTCTTGGAGACATTAAACATGATGTCCATAAGAAGATACCTTGCATGAACTAAGAAAAATCCCTTTGAGCACACCTTACACTATTTTCGCATTTGCAACAAGTGTTATATGGCCACCTTGCATAATACAACTTGCATGCCTGTGGTACCATCCTGTTTGTCTATGAGTGTCAAGCATACAAAGTTTTTCTTACCTCAGAGAGCTCAAAAATAATTTTCATTGTGGAACCTTATTAAAGTTATCAAGAGGTATAATTTTGATATGGCTGAGTAGGAAGCCCATTTCAAGGCATGACTTTCCCCATAGCCACCTTATGGATTTCTCAATCCACAAACAACTAGGAGTTTTGTGGCCCCAAAGTGAGTATGTTGTGGATTTCTCACCCCACGAACAAGAAAAAATTTTGTGGCCCCAAAGTGAGTATACTTGGGCCATCTCACCCAGCAAACAACTAAGAGATCTGTCACCCTAGAGTGAGTATACATTTTTGGACAAACAACCTAGACCTGATCCACAACATGTTGGAAAAATGGTCGAAGTTTGATCCACCCTTTCATTTTCTCTTCCTTCTAGCTCTTTCTATTGCATGATCATGTATCTTGTCTTGCTGTAAATCATTCACCTTGTGCATGTCCATTTTTTCTTATGTTGGTTTGACATAGGATCTTGGATCCTAGAGGCTTGACTACCTCCTCGATCTTTGTTATCCTAGACCATCCACATTGGTATGATTGGACCCCTTCTTGAATGTCTACTTTAGCATAAGTTTGAAGCAAGTTCATCCTCTCACTAAAGTGGGGGATAAATGTACCGTAGAAAAAAGTATTTCTTGCTTGATTTGGGAATAATTGATGATAAATTGGAATTATTGAGACCTTGATTCAGTTTTTTTGCGTGTTTTACACTTCCACAATAGGTCTTGGACCCTTGGAAATTGAATAAAATGCATTTATCAATGTCTTGTAAAGGTGTTGTAAAAGACTTTCACACCTCTCTAGACATATTGAACCCATTTTCCCTTAATTCAAAATTATAAAATGTATTTAATGACATTTTCACATCAATCCAAAAGGCTTGTAAAATAAACTTAAAGTTAATCTAGTGTTGTAATGTTCCTTACACATTCACATTGGATGTTGTGCCTTTCTAGGTTATTTGGACCTCATTTTAATGTTGTAAAGTGTATTTATTCACACTTTCACATTGAATTTTGTGTTCCAAGCACTAATTGATCTTTACATCATCATTAATAGGCCCCTATTACCCCATATTATGCATCTTGAGGCATAATTTGATCAAATACCAAATGAAATTAACATAAGAACTAAAAATCCTCATTCCCCAATATTCCAACTATCAAAAGGACCCCTCTAGAACTAATTCACCCATTTGGGTGAATGAGTCCTTGCTAGGTGGGATTGATTCACCCAAGGTGGTGAATTAGTCCCATTTGGGTCATTTTTGAGTTTTGAGTGGGAAATTTTGGAATTTAAGTTTATTTTTCTTTCATGTTAGCCTTAGGGACCCAATTAACGACAAAATAAGGTGAATTTCCTATAAATATAAGTCTCTAAACCCTAATTTACATCTCTTAATTCTTTCACAACACATTCATCTTATTCATCATTTATCTTCTATCTCAAGTCAAGCAACTTAGGGTTTTATTATCTCAAGTCACCAAGATAGCATCTTTCAAACATTCAAGGGTAGATTCTTCATGTTGTTGCAACAATCCAAGATCAATCATCATGGAAAGGTATTAATTGCTTCATTTCATGTTCATTTTTCAAATTATTTCTTCATTTGGTTTAATTGTGTGTTAATAGATTTAGGCATCTTGGGGGATTAGAAACCATTGAATATTGTTTTTCAAAGTTGTTGAATACATTTCCTTGTTGACCAAGTCAAAATATCCATTAAAAGACACCTACAATGCCAAAAATCAGACTTTCAGAAGCAAACAATTATTGGGAACCGAAGTGCAAACCGAGGGCTCCTATTTCTACTTTTGAATCTTTAGAAATTGAAAAGTGGACTCATTCATCATTATTTTAAAATGAGTCCCATTTCTAGGCTTGAAAAGGGTTTTTTGTAGTTTTGGATACCCATTTGTCCAAAATGGGTTTCAGGATAGTTTCTTAGAAGTAGCACTAATTCGCCCAGAATGGCGAATGAGTCCTTGTAGGCCAAATTTTCAACATCAAAAACATTTTAGAAGTCATTTCCAATCTCCAACAAGTTATGAGGTGCACATATTCAGCTTCATTCATTTTTGTTACAGTTTGCTTTCATTTTTGGGTGTTTTTGCATATCATAATATGTTTTTCAACAAATTGCATTTCTTAAATTTTGAATTTATAATCAATAGTATTTATCAGTTTTTTTCATTTAATACCATCTCATCTAGGAAAATTTCATTCATATTTATATTATACTTGCATTAGTTTGAGTGAACCACCTAGATTTTGGGGTTTGTCTCTCTCCTTTAGGTGAACAACCCTAATTCAGCAAGAGAGCTATAACACCCTACAACCAAAAATCTATGGTTCAGTAGAAAATGGGTTGAAAGATGTCTCCAGGCTTAAATTAGGGTTATTTTGACTTTGATGACTTTGATGACTTTGCAAAACCTTTTTGACACCTTTTCTCCTTGACAAATCTTCCTATAAGACCTACAAACACACATGCATAGAGGGGGAAATGGGTTAAGAGTTAGAGTATAGGGTTTTGCCTTGGTAAAACCCCACTTTGGTAATTAAACTCTTGATAATGAAATGAAATGAAATAAAGAAGACAATGATGAACAAATAATATGCAATATCATAAACTCACCAGACCCTTATTGTTGAAGTTCAAAGATATGTCAATGGTTGCTCCAAGATGCTTGATATTGCTTGATCGAGTGATGAGAATGCTTGAATGTTATGATGAATGGATGAAATAAGTTTATTGGGGTGAATGGGGGTTAAAATGAATAGAAAATCATGTATTTATACACAGGTTTGCCCCAATTTCTTGAAAATACAACATCACAAGCTGACCTTAGGTCTTTAGGAATAAAAACCCACTAGCAATTTAAGTTTATTTTGATTTTTGTGCCAAGAGGGACTCATTCACCCCTATTGGTGAATTGGTCCCAGTCAAGGCATGTGAATGGGTGTCAGAAATTAAGTTTTCTCAAATGATGTATGTTGGGTTTACATTAAAAAATACACTTAATTAAGGCCTGTAAATGAATAAAGGAGCCAAATAAAGCATACGAAAGGCGCATTTGTTGATGAAAGTTCTTGAAAATCATGAAATTTAGTTACAAGACTTTACAAAACTTTAAAATAAGACTTGGTAAGTTATAAAAAGGGGGTATGTAGGTGAATTATAATAAGAAGAGTCTTGAAAAGTGTGAAAATGTAGCACAACACTTCACAACACCTTTACAAGACATCATAAAGTCTTAGTGATTCATAATGATTTAAGACCTAATGTGAATGTGTGGGCCACATTGCAACATTAAATCAAAGAAAAATCAAGCCAAATAGGCACAAAGAGGTACAAAACAAGAAAAATTAAAAGGGTTACTTTTTCCATTTCCACACCAACATAGAATCCTCAAAGCAAACACCTTATGGATCTGAGATCACATAAATTTCTCATCATACTATCAACACATAGACTACCATTAAAACTATAGCATTAAAATGTTCTCCTTAATAAAATGTGGAGTCTCCAACACTGATATGCCAAACAAGGAACAACATTAAAATACAGAGTTGAACTCTGTCAGAAATAACTTTCTGCTCACCAGCCAAAAATTCTCAAGATAAAGGAAATATTCATCTAAATGAGACATGATAATATGGTTAAGATATTATATTCATATCTATTCTTGTGGTGAATTCCTGACTCAAATTTAAAAACTCACTCTAGCTCAACACAAAAGAACATTACTGGAAAAAAAAAACTTTTGATAAACCAATTAAACTTCTCATACAATTGTCACCATGTTGACATAAATGACAACATAGAAACAACCAAAACAAACCATCCACACTTCATACTCATGTTTCAAGGCTCCATAATTCCAACAAACACATCTAATCTGTCGACTTTGTTTGCATGTGCTCTTTCCAGGGTAGTGGAGCCTCAAGTTGACCACTAATTGAGTATCCAAAAGGGGTGGAAAATGAGATAATCATATTGGGCTCCCATACCATATGAAATATATATTCCTAACAACTATAATAAAGCACCACAATCCTAGGTTTTATGCTCCATAGGGTTTAACAAGCTTCATTATTCTATACACCTATGAACAAGGCAAGACTCCTTAGGCAAGCACAGTGTGTTACTCTAGGTAGCCTATGAACATAGGGATTAACAAGGTACATTATGCTAAATGCCTATGAACAAGGCAAGGCCGCACAAGCAAGAAAGGTGTGTTATGGTTGGTGGCCTTGAATAGGGTTCACGATTCATAAGGTTAACAAGTTGTGTTATGCTAGACACTTATGAACAATAATGCTAGTTACAAAATTTTTTGTTCAAAGGAATTTTAGTTGTTTTGTGTAAGGTCTTCTTCTTAGGGAACATCATCCCTAATGTCTCCAAGAGAGGAAAAGTCAAGAGTAAGAGATTCACAACTTAGGGAATGTAGTGTGTTGCATCACCAGTAAGAGGAAAGATGTATGCTAAGAAATATCACACTCATGGAGGAAATCAAAACAAATGACACCATCAATAAAAGGACACATCACAAGAAAAAACAAACTCGCACCATGAAACATGAAAAATGTAAAAAGATATTATCAATGTATGTGTCCACTTTAAAGTGGTTTCTAGCACCATTATTGTTAGAAATTTCTTTAAAGTAGCCAATGTTCAATCCTAAGACATGAGAGCTTCCTCAAAAATCCCTATGCCAAGTCATATGTCTCTGAAATAAAGCTACACCATGAAAAAGGAATGAGGGGTTTCCCCAAAAACTACATAAGGGATATATGGATTTAGGGTCAATATAAATTTTCTATAATGTTGTTATAGAGCTCATAAATGCCATCAATCCTCAAATACTCATAAAACTAGAAGAATGACACAAAATAGTGAAAACAAAGAAAAATATTTTCAGGTCAACATGGAAGAGACCCAAATGTCTCAACACCTTGTATCATCCCCAAAAGGAAAACATGACACAAATGAAAAGAAAAAATGCTTAGAACATAGAGAAGAATGTAGATACAAATAGAGGAATGCATAAAAAGAAAGAGAGATACATCAAACATAGCAGTACAGGAGATCACATTACACACATGCAATGACATAAAGAAACATAAAAAATATAATAAAGAAAAATGCTAGTAAGTCACATGTGATTCAGCCTATAGAAATTCGTCTACATCCCAATCTCAGTCAGTAAATGTGGATGTGAAAATCTGCATTTTGGTTAAAATCCTAACACACAAAGCATAATTAGCATTTTAAAACAAAGCCAATAATCAACATCCCTATGAAATAAATCAGCATGCTTCATGATGCAATCAAAACAACAAAAGGATTAGCTAAACTAATTGAAAGCATACAATAAAACATGAAGTAAATCATATCTCATAGTGGATTGGTGCTTCTATGGAAAGAATCCTTTCCCAATCCTTGATAGATAAGCTAAATGATAAAATTCTTTGAAGATGGAGTGGATGGAAAAAATCAGTTCTCAGTTTAAGAGAGTGACTTTGAATAGGATTTGTGGATGATTTGATGAAGATTAAGCCCTCTATTTATACATTTTCAAGTTGGAAGATATGCTCATAAGAGAGCAATGTGGGATAAAGATTGGACAAATGAGATGAGGCCACTTGTCACATTATGATAAGTTGAGGAATGAGCACACTTTGGTCAATGTGCCAAAGAGAGGGAGATTTCAAATTTGAATTTGTGAAATAAATGTTGAGTGAGGGACATGAAATGGAGAAGTTAATGCAATGTTGGAAGGGACAAGCCAACTTGTCTTCATTTTCAAACTTGAGGGACTATTCCATTTTTATGCCAAGTTGAAAGAAAATGATGAATTTATAAATGAGTTAAAATAATTTATTGGTGCAAGTGGGAAAAGCTAGAGGATGTAATGGGTGGTTAGGTTAGGCTAATTAGGATTAGATTAGCTTAAATGATGCTTAGGTGAGTTTGACCTTTTTGACTTAAATATTTTGATTTGTTTAAATAAAAAAGGGATGGAATATGCATTTGGATTTCAATTTAATAAAGTTGGGTTTATTTAATTTAAATTAACAACCTTAGGAATGAACTTAATGAATTTAATTTACCTGATGAATGGATGAAGGTGAACTAAGTTTAATTGATGAATGGACCTAATTAAATGCATGATGATAATTTTGCATGTCTACAGTAAATACAAAAGGAAAACCACTAGCCAAAGGGAAAAAATCAAGTACCCAAGCTAGGACAAGGCTATCTAACCACTTGCCCCCCACTAAGTACAGAACAAGGATAAGTCGAGATAAGTGATGAGAAAGAGCTCCTTGTGATAAAGAGAGTGATTTTGAATGAATGTAAAACATGTAATAGTGAGGGTGTTATGATCCTACAACTATTACATGGCAAGGAGTGAAGTGAATGTGATTTTAGTCAACTTTGATTCTTAGAGGGTGAAAACTTCTTCAATATTTTCTTTAAAGGCTGACAATGGTTGGTATGATGGCTAAAGAATCTATGATGAGCACAGTATGATTCATTTTTATTAGTTTGTCTTTTGTTCAAGTTTGCATATTTAGGTGGTAAATCAATTAGTTTCCAACATAAAAGATCATAGAAGATTGTCTCAATTTTGGATAGTTGTAATAGGTTATAAAGAGATTTGGGTGGTTTATACAACTATTGTAACTGATATTTTTTATGATCATGCACTCTTGTATTCTTCTTTGGTATAATAACTATGTTTTCATCAACTTCATCTTCTAATTGCAATTCATTTCCTTTTTTTTAAAAGGATGTGTTAGGGGTAGTAAAGTGTGCAAAAGGCATTGTGGTAAACCCAAAAAAGTGGTGTACAATTCAAGTGAGGAAGGAAAACTCACAAAAAATGACCCCATGGAAAAAATGATTTTAGGGGTTCATACAAACCTACTAGTTCAAGTGAACCCATTTAATTCTTTCATGCCCAAAAACTAGACAAAATGCATTATGGAAGGGTGGTTCACTCGAACTAGGGTTCGAGAAAACCCTGGTTTGATCAAAATTCAACCCCTTGGGGTTAGTAAGAACCTCCTTATCCCTCATTCTCCCCCTAAGACACAAAAAAAGTTTTAATTTTTGCACTTTAGTGCTTAGGTTGAAAAAAAAATTGTGAAGACTTCACAAACCCAACTGGAATCAGGTAGTCCTCAGAATGAGCTATCCAATGAGTATAATTTTAATATTGTGTTTTGGTTTTATTATGTATTTTGTTTTAAGTTTTATTAAACATAGGTTTTTCACCCAAAATCAACCTCTCTATTCTAGACATTTGGAAAAATAATAGATTATCAAAAAAAAAATTGAAAAATATGAGTGCACCAGCTATTGAATTCCTTGATCCAACAAAAAAAACTTGAATTTCTATACATACAAAAAAAATTTACACATTATACAGTCACACTATATGTCCAAAATGATGCCCATTGTTGGAATGATATATCCTACGACATGCATTGTATAGGATGATGATGGTTTGATAAGTTGATTGATAGGCTGTTGATATAAGTTTGATTGACATGTCTGAAAATGATCAAGAGTTTGATTTTGTTTTAAAGGTTTGTTGTTTCAATTTTGATTTTACGATTGAACCTTGCTTTTGCTAACTGCTATGATTGTTTATGTTTGTTTTACCAAAGGATGAAGGTGACGATCAATTTATTAAGGATGATTGATTATTTCGAGTGAAAGCGGAATGGGACGGATGGATTTTTTCAAATATTTAGATGTTTTTGACGTTTTTGGAATGTTTTTTAGGCTATTTTTGGTATTTTCAATATTTTACAAATGTTTTGATTTTTGATTTTCCAATGTTTTTGTGTTTTCTAATATTTTATGAATCTTTTTGGATTTTGATTTTTTTTAATATTTTTGGATTTTGATGTTTTTCGAATGTTTTTGGATTTTGTGTCTCGGGGTGATAGGAGATTAGCCTTGCCTACGTTTAAGCTCAAAGATGACGTAGTTTGGATTCTAATGTTTTTTATTTTTTTTGACTTTTTGAGTGTTTTTGGACTTTTTTGTTGTTTTGGATGTTTTTGGATTTTTTAATTTTCTAATGTTTTTGGATTTTCGCATGATTTTGATGATTTGGATATGGATATGTGTGATGATATCAGTGATCACTTTGGGATTTTGTTGAAGATCAAGCTAAGGTTGATTGATCGAATCGATGGATTGATGATGATGATAACATTGTTGAGGATACACAACCATGCAAGGATTTGATTGACCAGGATTGATGATGATAATATTGTTGAGGATGTAGAACAATGCAAGGATTGATTGATCAGGATTGATGATGATAACATTGTTGAGGATGCACAACAATATACGGATTTGATTGATCAAGATTGATGAAGCTTGATTTGGAACAAAAGTTGTTCGAATGATTTGATGTGATGTTTGAGGTGCAACTTAGATACAAATGATAGTGATTGATGTTCGAAAAAAGATGAAGACTGATAAGGAATGTCTTCTCATCAAAATATGCCATGGGCTAGTGATTCAGATTTTTTCTCACAAGTGGTGGACCAATTTGATTTTACATTTGCCAATGTTCATATCACCACATAAATTGGAGGATATAGATCAAGATTTTCTCCCAAAGCAAGATGTAAATATCTACCCCCAATGTTTATCAATGTATGGAATGTCATGGATGGATGCTTGGATAGGTGTGTGGATGGATGGATATGGATTATCTTGTGATAAGGTTTGCATGGCTTAGATAACATTGGATAGGATAGGATCAATGAAAATGGCCCATGCCAAAATGTTTACCATAAGCAAGCATAAAGTGTGCCCCAAACCTTCATCAAGATCAAGATAACTTGGATGATGGATGCTGATGGATGAAAACGGATTGGATCAATGGTTTATGGATGAATGGATTTATTATGGATAAGATGGATGGAATACTCAATTTATTATAGATGAGATGAGATGAGATTCTTTCACCTGAAGTGGCACATGTAGATGCTTGATTCTACACATGACGCTTGTTTGCAAGGTTTTCATCATGGTCTTGCCCAAAGCGCCACCGTGGTGGTTTTCACTGAAGGATAATTTTTTTCTTTATTGTTTTCAATCCTTTTTCTGATTTTTTTGGATTTTCATACTTTTTTATTTTTTTTATTTTCTGAAAATTTCATGTTGACCCACCTAGTGGTGTTGATGTAGACACTTCTGTCATAATGTGCCATCGGTATTCTACCTGAAGAAGTGGCTTTGCTAAGATACGTTCACTTGAATGCCACTGTTGAGATTCTTGGTCTGCTTTATTGATATCTAGGTTAACTCTATCTTTATGCACACATAGCAATAGTGTGCCTTTTGAATCCTTATGATGAAGGGTTGTTTCCAATACATGGTCAATGTAAGAATTAGATATCATGCATGGAGGCGTGGATGGAGTGTGTTTAGGGATAAGAGATGGATTGGTTGACAATTTGGAACCTTTGACTCTCCAAACTTGGGAAGATGAGAAATGATGGGTGGATACGGAAGTGTGCGTGGAATTAGGACCAACTGCTTGATACACTTTGTACATTGCTTGAAAAGCCTACTTTTGCTTTTGTGGACATCTTTGATGGATAATTTTCCCTTTTTTATTTTTCCCCATAGTTTCTTCGACTGATGAAGTTTGATAGTGATAATCTTTCTTTGTATGTTTTGGTATCCATGCATATTTGATTTGCCCATTATGCTTCTCAACTTCTTTTTCTTTGATAACGTTCTTCGTACTTTGATTCAAATATTTCCTTTGATGTTGGTCCCAATTCATGGATGGGGTGATGGGTGGATGAAGATTTATGACATGGATGGTTGTATTATTGGCATTGGTTTCATCATAAGGATTTTTCATGCTCCCTATGTTGATGCTTGGACTAGATAAAGTTCCCCCTAGTATAGTGCTAGTGGCACGTTCATTCCTTGATTCTGCTTGTTTTGAGATGTCTTGTTCAGTAAACATGCTTTGACAAATGACCACTATGGATGATGTTGTTTCAATTTGTTGTTCTATTAACTCTGGATTATACTGTTCTATCTGACTTGTTTCCTTGAGCGGATAATGTTGGATATCTACATATCTGATGTCCTCAGTCTGAATTTGGGATATATCTGATCCTGATGTTGATAACTCAGTTTGACTATAGGAATCAATAAATTGCTCTTTTTCTATAATAATGCCAAGAGTAAAGGAATCCGGTTCTAAATGAAGATCATCTACATGTTCGTCCATAGAAAGCATCTCATGGGTAGATGGAGGAGTATGTGCATCTTGTATAGATAGGAGAGTGTCCATTAGATCATTGTAGTATCTTTGAGATACAAATTCTTGATCTTGAATTATTTCAAAGTTACTTTCATCATGCTTTGGATCAAGTTCTTGACATGGATCAGTTTCAAAGGATGGATTGCTTACAAATGGTTCTTGGATATCTTCATTAAGCATGGGAAGTGGCTTGATATCCCCTTGATTTTTGAGTGGACTTGGATCAAGTGTCGAGTTAAAGATTCCTTCAATATCTAAAAACATGTCTTGGAAAGGACCATTGCTAGACCTTGGTGAAAGACATTGATCATTCTTTGGAATAAATTCTTGAGATATTCCCTCTAACTCATTAGGTGATGTAGAGACATTTTTAACATGATCATTGGTTGATGCCTTATTGGATGAGGCAAAAAAATATTTATTCATGGATAGATATTGATCATTGTTTTCAACAATTGTGGTGGAGGGATTTCCAATGTCTTCAACCAATAGGGTCAAGTGATGTTGGCATTTCTTTGATTGGATTATTGTTGGTTGGTGGACTTTGATTGAAAAGTGACTCTTGACATATGTTGATTTGATCATTGGATGAAGTAGAAATAGCTTCAAGTTGCTCAGTGATGGATTGATCTTGATCCTTGTTCTCAACAATTGTGGTGGAGAGATTTCCAATGCTATCATTATCCCCAATAGCGATTATCTTTTGATCAATCAGGTCTTGGATGAGTTTTTTCAGTCAAACACAATCTGATGTTCTATGTCCCTTTATTCTATGATAATCACAAAGGTGCTTCTCATTATACCATGGCAGTTTTATGGCTAGTTCTTGATAGTTCACATAAATGGGGATTTTGATGAGATTTTCTTGTACCAATTGTTGCAAGATTAATTCGATTGGTCTCCCAAGTGGCATGTATTGTTGCTTGTTTCCTTTTGAGATTTTCACTTTAAATTGACCTTGCGGTGATTGATTTTGGAGATGTGGTGATTGATCTTTGAGATGTGGTGATTGGGTTTGATGTTGTTGATCTTGATATCTGACTTGCCATTGGAGATATTTTTCTTGATGCGGTTATGGACATAACTCAATGCTTTGATGACATAGTTCAACCAATGGAAGAGTGTATTGATTTTGGAGAGAAGATATCTCTTGGCTCAATAATTCAATTAATTTGGTGTGTGAAGCAATTTTCTCTAGTGAAATTTGATCTTGATTTTGAATTTGACTCCCTTGATTTGGCTTTTGTTCAAGCAGATTTGGGATGTATACTTGTGATGTTTGATTTTGGACAATGTTCTAATTTGGGATGACACTCAGATTTGGCATGATAGGTTGAAATTGAACATTGTTATGATTGGGAATCACATTGCCTTGATTTAGGTAACTTGGATTTTGCATGGTGTTACCTTGACTTGGATTAATACATGGAGTTGTTAACCTATTGTTTGGACATTGAACGATATTTGTTTGATTTGTGAATATATCTACCCCAAAGTTTGCCAAGTTTGGATTCAAAATGTTCATGTTTGGTAAAGGGGTACTTGGTACATTCTCATTTGGCATGTAGGGATTTGGTGAGATGACGTTTTTTGTTTGAAGGCTCATGCATTGATTGTTCAAATGGTGGATTTGTACATTTGGACTTTGATTTAAATCTACCATTGGGAAAGGTGTCCTAAACTTTGATTTGGGCATACTCACATTTGTTGTACTATTGAAATTTGTAGAAGGTAATGATCCCATGTACAATTTGTATAGATGTGAGTGTTGATAATCAATCAGCATTGTAAAGCTTTGGTGGCTTAGTTGACTTGGATTACTTGTGATATATGGATCAAGTTTATATTTCATGTTCCTCTTGTGTTTTGACCTTGTTGCAAAAGTGACCTCTAATGTTCTTAGGACCAATGACGAGATGAAGGATGAAAAGGGGAAATGATATGGGTGTTGAACATTTATGGACTTTGGATCAATGCTAGACATAGGGTTTGATTTTGATTGGTTTTAATGGATAATGAACTTGTAAACCCTAAGATGTTAGATTTTATCTTAGGATGAACTTGTTCAAAGGGGTGCTAATTTAACTAGAGGTATGAGAAAGGATGCATTCACATACTCCTAACTAAACAAGGTTATTTTGATTTTGATGATTTACCCAAGTCTAGAATGAAGTTTCCAAAGCTCTAAAGTTGTTTGTAGGATGAAGATGATAAATGTTTGAATGAATGAAGTGTTTGATTT